>JAKCPI010021981.1:0-11916 GCA_023213315.1 Euborellia annulipes | reverse complement strand
TTGAATTTCCAATTAAATTCTCTTCAAAGATAGAAAGGGGAAGGGGCTGGAGGGGATAGGGGGAGAAAACAAGTCAATTATCAAAATATTTGAATTAGAACGGGACCCGGAAGGCCGGCAGGCAGCAAAAAGGAGCCGAGAGATAAAACGAACGCTTTCACTAAGGGCAAAAATTTGTTTACAAATGCTCGCATGACATCCCTTAATAATGGCGTGTCTGTATGTCTGGATGTGTGTGTGTGGAATTATTTGTTTTATCAAGGGGATTCATGCTCGGATAGATCAGGCCAAAACACAAATAAACATATCCTTTTATCTATTTAACTAAGAGAGGCAATTAAGGTGGTCAATTAGCTCAAAAGTATTTTTTCCTTTTTTCGAAAAAGAAGAGGAGAGAGAGGATTGTACGTTGAACTGGACGTGTCTTATCTGAAAACAGGAATCGTTAATCGAATAATGGAAAGGAATTTTTTTTTCATATTTAACTTTATTTAATTAAAGAAAAAGAAAAACATGTCAATCCATCACAAGAATGTTGGACTTGGGAACATTTTTCATGTCATGTGATCAATAAATACGATTAAGAATAATTATTTGTCAGTTTTGCTGTCAAAACTGGGATCTTATTTTGTTGTGTTCACATCAATTTTTTATGGGATTTTAACACATTTGGAAATCAGCAATCGTATTTTTTGGTTCACATTTGGCTTTCAATCTCTTAACAAGTCTTTGAAGGAAATTATAATAAAATCATGTTTGTGGAATTGCCTAGCAATGCTCACGTATGTAATAGATATAGCCAAACATTTGAATATAGAAAAGAAATGCAAATGTCGGAAGTTTAATACTTGTTTTTGCCGGATCTTCAGGCAGGTATTATAAAAAATCATTAAAAACAATTTTCTATTTTCAGGATTTTATTGACAGATGACTGGTGCGCAAATAAACAACCAGTTTCGGTCCGCTAAGAGACCATCATCAGATCTGCAAAAATAATTTGTAACATGAGCTATTATAAGTCAAATAGTCTTTCATGAAATTTTTTTTATTTATATCTTTATGTATTATATTAAAAAATTGATGATTAAAAAAAAATTGTACAGACAACTGTATTCATGTATGGTTCTTTTTTATTTATAAAATTTTTTCTATCATTGTAAGAAATTATATATAAAAAAATTTCATGAAAGCTTAATAGCTCATGTTACAAATTATTTTTGCAGATCTGATGATGGTCTCTTAGTGGACCGTAACTAGTTGTTTACTTGAGCACCAGTCATCTGTCAATAAAATCCTGAAAATAGAAAATTGTTTTTAATAATTTTTTATAATACCTGCCTGAAGATCCGGCAAAAACAAGTAGTAAACTTCCGACATATGTTTCTTATCAATTGACTCAACTGCAACTTCCTAAATTCTACATTTGGATATAGCCAAACTAACATAAAAAATTATTTTGTTGTACTGGGAGAAATAAACCAACGTAAATTTTTCAGGAAACGCATTATACCATATAACATTATTTGCAAGGCTAACGCCTGGCCATCTTCGGTGCAGGGTCTACAATTATTGACAATCAGAAGGGCAGAGTGTGAGATATAAAATTTAAGTCAATGTGAAAATGATATGAATAATTCTGAGCAGGTGCATCGTAAAAAAGAACTCTGTATGCGGTTCTAATCACAGGAGACGTTTCGGTTATTTTAATTTAAGAGCCGGGGCTTGGTGTAGAGGTTAGCGTGCTAACCTCGTATACCAAACGTCGCGCGGGTTCGACCCCAGGCAGTCCGATGATTTTATTTAAGCCAATTGATACCAAATGGCTTAAATAAGAATGCCTGGACCCCATATATGTATATTTATTAATAACGGATATCGTAAAAAGTCTTATATGGCCTCAGTTGCCGAAAAGACTGTATGAATGTGTGTGTGAGTGTGAGTGTGAATGAGAAAAAAGTGTGAATGTTTAAAAAAAAAAAAAAAAAAATTTAAGAGCCATCTTCAGTCCTTAGATCAGATTAGATTTATTGTGATTCAGGTTTATATTTAAGTTAAGCACCCCTGGGACGCGACACGAACCTTTTGAACAAAATCGCTCAAAGAGTACTAGTACTGATGTAGGGGAGAGCGGGGCTATTTCGTACAGTGAGGCTAAACCGTACAGTCTGTTTCTCGTCTATTTCTCAAGATATTGAGGTCTGATCGGAGCTGCAACCTAGCACCCCATCTAGCAAGCTGTAATGTTGAGAAAGTTCCACCGAGCGCATGGTGTACCTCGGATTATTGTGAAAAAACATGTTTTGGTGAATTTTCTTTTAATTTTGAGCCAGTTTAAAATAAGAGGTGACTGGAGAACTTTTACTTATAAACTAGTTTATATGAATTCATAAGCAACTACTCTTCTTCAGCTATCTTTTGATACCAAGTGATAACAAGTTAGGCTAAGAATTTTGAGGTTAGGACATAAAATCGCCACAAGCTACATGTTGGGGCTAAACCGTACAGAAACGTTAGAGAGAAAAAAATCCAACATCGAGAAGAAGATTGTAAAAAGTAAAGCTCGAGTGAACTCTAAACCAAAGAACACAAGTTTCAAGACAAGGGGTTCTGTAAAATCAAGTAGCCGAAGAAAAACTAAGTTTGAAGATGATGGTTCAGGTGCTGTATGTGCGCAGGGTGGGTGGGTCCATTCGGCTTGCAGTGCTGCAGAGCCTGCTGATAAATTCGTTTCTGATTCTTGTTTTAAACAAATAAATTTAAAATTAATTAATTAATTTATTTTTTTCATTTCTTTTATCCTTTCATGTTATTTTCTTAGTTGTACGATATAGCCCCTCCCGTTGTACGGAATAGCCCCAACCTCCGGGGCTAATCCGTACAAAGACACATTTTTTTTGAAATTAATTAAAAATACTTATCAGTGGCATAATGTCAATTTCTTTGTTTGTAGTGGGTAGCTAATGAACTAAATTACATGTTGTTTATTTTCTCATAATTTTAACTCAAAATTCTCTCCAGCTACAACTATTCTCCCTTAAGTGTACGGCAGAGCCCCGCTCTCCCCTACTTTTTCAGTTTTTTTCTCAAAATTCGCTCCAACGATTTTGATTAATATTCAAAAATCAATTATTTTTTAGATGCTCTTTAAAATGTATATATTCATTTTGCCAATAAAATCTTCTGAAGATCACTTTACTCTTGTACTTCATAGGAAAGATAGGAGAAATGGTTGCCATGGTAACAAAATATAAATATTTTCCCATGTTTATAAATGGTACATCTTAAATTTTAATATATCGGTGGAAACTAAATATATCTCGACACAAAAATTCTGGTGTGAAAGCACAGAACACAACTATCGATTACCGAAGGAGAAAGTTGTGTGCTGTTCGATCATCACCCACCAGATTTTTTAAATCATAGGGACGCCTGGGAGTTAGGTAACCAGTAGCGCAAACGAATGGAAAGAAGAAAAAGAAATTTCTTCCCCTTCACTCCCCACTAGTACGCTCGCTGTGGCCTTTCTTGTTTTTCTATTAGACCAGAAGCAATTGGCGGGGCTTTGCACTTCAAACTCCCTCCCAACTATAAGGCAATCAATCTTCTTCTAATGTAATCAAAGGAGGAGCTAAGCCTCTTCTTTCTTCTTCTCTTTCGTTTTTCATCCCTTACATTTTTGGTTGCCTAACTCCTAGGCCTTCTCTCGATTAAAAAAAAGATGGCCGATTCCATTTATAACCATTTGCACCAACACATTTTATATCTTAAGCTCACCTTGAGCCTTACCTATTAACTATTTATATATAGAATATATATTTTTTTTGAAATAAATATATCTTATTGGTATTATTTATGCGATGGAGGCACAAGAGGATTTTAACACCCGAGTTACTGATTTTAAGATGTAAGATGAGCTTAAGATCTAAGATGTGTTGGTGCAAACGGGCATTAATACCCCACTTTTTTGGATTTATGCAACTCCAAAACATGTATTTCCATCAATATCTCGACATATTTGAGTCTAATTCGATTCTACTGCCTATTTTTTAATGCATTAAAATAGAGAACAAATTCAAATGTAATTTATTACTCAATAACTCATCATAATTAGATGAAATACTAGTAGGCTTATATATTATTTTATTTTAACACGAGTGACATTTTATGAGCATACATAATTAATGCATGGAATTATGCATTTTAATTAATAGCATATGGAAAAAATAGGTTTAATCTAAAAATCTCTAAATAAATTGTGGTGACCTCTATAGAACTGACTTCTTCTAATAAATGAATTTAAATCTAAACTTTTGAGAATGCCACCACAACGAACTCGTGATATTTGAACTTTCCAATGTATAAAGGTGCCCGTATACTTTTTTTTTTTTTTTTTTACTCCCGAGAAAAGTCTTCCAATTGCAATTCACAAGCTTTAAAAATATTTCTCCTTTTTGTCCAAGGCTTTACCAGGCTTATTCTTTTTTTCATATTATCTTTAATTGCTAAAGGTTATGAGAGGTCAATACCTTCTCACTCAAGAGTAAAATATCTGGTGTGACTGGTCGCACAACACACAACTTTCTCTTACCTTCGGGAGTGTTGATTATCCCACCAATTGCAATATTTAATTTCCAGCAATACATTAGAATTCAAGTCGTAAAATTTATAAACAATTTTATTATCATGTCAACTACTACATATTTCTTTTATTTTGCCTACAAGAGTAGACCGGAGAGCCTAGCAAGGGAAAAGAACAACCGCCAAGAGCGTTACTGTTAAACAATGTCAAAAAACAACTGAATATTGGTTGAGTGGTCCCATAAAACAAGCGTGTAGAACGTCATATGAAAATGAGAATATCCATGTCCAATGGACATTCAAAGGGAATTGAGAGCGTTTTTTATTTTTTGGCTGCCTGCATTTACATCCTTCCTCTATACTTATAAATTACCTAAAAAAATAATTGATTTATGAATTTTTAATCCAAATCGTTCAAACCAATTTTGAGAAAATAAAAAAAAAAACTAAAAAAGTACATCAGTAAAGTATTAGTACTCTTTCAGTTCACTTGAATCGGAGCAAGTGCACAGTACTTGAGAACGGCTGCAGAATAAGCGGTAATCGAAAGTTGTGTTCTGTGCTTGTCACACCAGATTTTTTGTGTCGACATATGATTAGTTTCGGACAATAGCGTACAGTGAGGGACAATATGAAGTCCCACCCATGCGTTTTCTACTTGTGATTATTTCATTGTTTTTATAAAATAAAATAAATATCTTTATTGGAAATTATCTAGGTTTGACCCATGAAAGTTTCCATTAAAAAATATCTAATATTTTTTTTAAAAACAATGAAATAATCACAAGTAGAAAACGCATGGGTGGGACTTCATATTGTCCCTCACTGTACATGTACATCCGAATTTCAACATTAAAATTTATAAGTATGGGAAAATATTTATATTTTGTTACCATAGCAACCATTTCTCCTATCTTTTCTATGGAGTACCATCTGGTATCCAAATGGCTTAAATAAAATCATCGGGCTGCCTGGGGTCCGAACCCGCGACGTTCGGTATAGAACAGCGGCGTATTCAGGAGGGGACCCAGGGCCCCCCCCCAAAGCCTTCTCCAAAACAAAAAAATACCTATTGTTTTCCCTAATGATTTTTTTTTTTAAATAATAATTTTATTAACTCTCATAAATTCTAAAAACTAACAAAAAACTTATAAATAATTGAAAAAATATTTACGACTTTTGTATTAAAATTATTTTTTATTTCAAGAAAAAAAAATTTTTTTTATTTGTTTTTTTATTTATAATTATTATATTATCTAAAAAAAATTTCTCCACTTGAAGTTTCATGGAGAAGGGGGGGGGGGGGGGTTAATAAAAATTTTGGCCCCCCCCCAAGCAGAAATCCTGGCTACGCTACTGGTATAGAAGGTTAGCACTCCAACCCCTACACCAAGCCCCGAGGGCTAGTATTAGGAGATATTTTGTTTACAGTCACACACATAGACAGACCATGTTGCGAAAACCACTTTTTTGGATTCAGGGAACCTCAAAACGTGTATATCCATCAAAACCTTGAAAATGAATATTTGACATGAATCCAATACTTTCATTTCTCTCTATATATATTACATATATACATAGGTAAGAGAAAGTAAAAATAATATAAATAATAACTTTTAAGAACTTGTAAGCAAGTCAATCAGAGGGAAAATAATTAAAACAAATTCAGATAAATTTCTTCTCGCTCTTTTGAATAATTAAACCTATTTGCGAATGAATAAATTAAATATTCGTGAAGGAGATGATTTTAAAATGCATCATTCGTTTTTTCCTTTTGTATAAATGTTTAAATAAAGAAAAAGAAGAAAATAAATGCAAATCTGATTGAAAGCTCTTCTTTTTCTCTCTCTCTTAAGGGATGGAATAATTATCCGAAAAGATTTGGTTGGATTTATTAATGATCTCTTCCTCTCTTAAGCGATTGTGATCAAAGGGAATTAGCAAATCTTTTCAATATTATTATCCCATTTTTTTTCTTTTAATAAAAAAAAAATTTCAAAAGGATTATTATTCCATTAAAAACAAAAAAAAAAATTAAAATAATTTATCAAAAGATAAAAATGAAATAAAATAACCATTGTAATATTTATTTTGTTTAATCTTTTAAAGTCAAAAGGTTTTTTTTTTTTTTTTTTTTTTCGATTAATAAATTTTTTTATTTTTTTTTAATTTAAAATGTTAAAAATCAAGGCATGGCGGCGCCCTCATGTGACCGAGGTTACGAATTATTTTTTTAGCTCAGCTTTTTATTCAACAAACCCTATCTAATTAATATAATCTATAATTCTGTATGTTCGCTCTAATTTGAAACATAATGTTATTAGGAGCCTATATGAACATTTAAAAATTAAATTTAAAAAATACTAGGTTATAAGTTTCAAAGATTTATAAAAAATAAGCATATTTTTTTGATTTTGACATTCATATGACATCACTAGTTATAAAATCACTTCCGATGATGGCACATGAGCGTCGTAATGTGTATCAAATGTAAAAATGTTGATTTTTTCATAAACCTTTGAAATTTCTAATTTAGTG
Organism: Euborellia annulipes; assembly: GCA_023213315.1. Taxonomy (NCBI): domain Eukaryota; kingdom Metazoa; phylum Arthropoda; class Insecta; order Dermaptera; family Anisolabididae; genus Euborellia; species Euborellia annulipes. The sequence goes on along the minus strand of JAKCPI010021981.1, from coordinate 4,800 downwards.
TTTTTTTTTTTTTAGTAAAACACTTTTATTCCATTCACATTCACACAGTCTTTTCGCAACTCAGGCCATATAAGACTAAACGATAACCATTATTATGAAAATATATATATTGGAGTCCAGGCATTCTTATTTAAGCCATTTGGTATCCATATAGCTTAAATAAAATCATCGGACTACCTGGGATCCGAACCCTCGACCCTTGGTATATAAGGCAGGCGCGCTACCTGTTACGCCAAGCCCGAGGGCGTTTTAAATTTTTACTTTCTCTTACCTATATATGAAATATATAGAGAGAAAGTATTGGATTCATGTCAAAAATTCAATGTCAAGATTATGATGGATATACACGTTTTGAGGTCCCCTGAATCCAAAAAAGTGGTTTTCGCGACATGGTCTGTCTGTGTGTCTGTGTGTCTGTCTGTCTGTCTGTGTGTCTGTGTGTGTTCAATTTTAAGCATGAAGGAATTGAGCTACGAGGTTGAAATTTTATTTTTAAGTTAGGCGAAGTGCTTTGGAGCGTGAAAATAAGCTTTTGAAAAAAATCGGCCAAAAAGTACTAGTACTTTACTGAAGTAGTTTTTTAATTTTTTTCGATTTTCTCAAAATTCGCTCCAACGATTTTGATTAAAATTCAAAAATCAATTATTTTTTAGATGCTCTTTAAAAAGTATATCAGTGAAATTTTTCCCGGAAATCGTTTCAAGTAGAGTACACTTTACTGATGTGGAAGCATTCGTAGCTCAGCGCCATCTATGAATCGGGTGGTCAATTTTTTGTTTGGATTCAGGGGACCTTAAAACCATCAAAATCTCGACATGAATCCAATATATCCCCTCTCCTTCTCTCTCTCTCTCTCTCTCTCTCTCTCTATATATATATATATATATATATATATATATATATATATATATATTACATATATACATAGGTAAGAGAAGGTAAAATATTTTATCTAATCAATAAAATTTACAAAATAATTTTATCATCAAAATTTTCTTTCCCATTTGTTTTATGACTAAGCTATAAGTTTATCTGTTTTTGTTCAGGGGTATAAATTAGTTCATTAATTTGGTAAATGGTGACTCAGGAGTTGGAAGCTTTAATAATTAACTCACTAAGTATGTAGCAGCCTATTATTAAAGGAAAGGGTTACATTCTCAGCCCCCCCCCCGGCCACCCACCTTTAATTACTCTGTCAGCGCGCGAATAAATTAACAAAAAACTTGCTTGAAAAATCATTTTAGGATTTATAGCCCACGACCTCTGGATTACTAAATCAAAACATTTCGATCGTTTATTTTATACAGGTAGGCTATTTCCGAATCATCTTTTGGAAATGTTTCTCTTTTTTTTGATTGACAATATTTAAATTTATCTCTCGGTTTTTTTTTTTTTTATCCGTTGTATTGTATAAGGATTGAATTAAAAAAAAAAAAGTGATTTTAAATTTTTTGCCAACCCGTGTTCGCTCGCAATCAATGAATGTATAATGAATTAATGAAAGAAAGGGATGATGGGAAATTGAAAATGCAAAAAAAAGTTTTGGATGGTCATAAAATAATTCGAAGTTTGGTTAGTTATTACTTTTATGATATACTAGTAAAGTATTATTAATATGATTACCACTCAACAGATTAAGATGAAATTTGGCAACTTTACTGACCATAGTGTAAAACATAGTTCAAGTTGCAGTATAAATTAACATGAAATATTTTGTTAATAATAATTTATAGAGTTTAGAGATTGTATAGACGTCTACTAGTATTTTTTAAAAAATACAATATTTGAATTTCGTTTCAGATTGTATGTAGGGGCGCTGCGATCGCTCATGCAATAGCAGATGGCGTGCATGTCGAGATGCGGCAGCCATCTCGTTTTTTCTGATCTAATTCAAATGAGATTGTCACAGTTGTAACAACCTTAGCTTGTAATCTTAGCTGAATGGTACCTGAAGAAGGCCACAGAATGAGTGGCCGAAACGTTGTAATTTTTACAAATAACCAAGGAAAATCAAATTCTTTTATTGACCATAGTGATAGTAAGAAGGTATATGAATGATAAAGGAATTGGTTCGCAGAGAAAGAGCAGTAAATGTTGATTGCTCACCATTTCTCCCGGTAATTCAGACGTAAAAAAGACTTTTGTCTCCAGTCCAGGATAAATGTAATAACAAACTGAGTGGAAGAGGACTTTTTCTGATTGATCGCACACCACACAACTTTCTCTTTCTATGAGAATTGGGTAATCGAGAGTAGTGGTTGTTGGTGTTGTCACACCATGGTTTTTCTGTCTTAAAGGCCATAAATATATATATATATAAGTTTCCATTTTCAGCTGCTGAGAATATTTGAGTTTTATTATAGATATTATATAGATTTAATATAATTATTGACAATCAGAAGGGCAGAGTGTGAGATATAATTTAAGTCAATGTCAAAATGATATGAATAATTCTGAGCAAGTGCAGCGGCGTAAAAAGACTCTGTACATGGGCGTAGCCGCTCTTGTGGGGCAACCCCTCGTTAGGGAGAGAGGAGGTTAGCAATTAATATATACATTGATTATTAATTATTTATTTAGATAAAAAAAAAATTAAATTAATGTAGTGTAGTGGATTGGGTCGTTAAAAAAAAAATTCCCAATGGGAAAAATATATATTTGTTTTTTTTTTTTTAATTTTTAGGACAAGCCAGAGGGGGCAATAGCTCCCCCTGCCTCCCCCTGGCTACGCCCATGACTCTGTACGCGGTTCCAATCACAGGAGACGTTTCGGTTATTTTAATTTAAGAGCCATCTTCAGTCTTTAGATCCATAGGCGTAGTCAGGTGGGGGTTTTGGGGGTTCAACCCCCCCCCCCCATGGGACCCAAGCCATGGCTAGATATTTAATACAAATTATATTTCACGTAGGGTTAGAGAAAGTAAAATATAATAATTTACTCTAGCTAAAAAAACAAACCAAAATGATTTATCCTAAAATATTCTCAAATTTTTGAAAAGAATTTCTTAATCCCCCCCCATCAAAATTTTTTGGCTACGCCAATAGCTTAGATCAGATAAAATTTATTGTGATTCAGGTTTATATTTAAGTTAAGCACCCCCTGGGACACGACACGAAGCTTTTGAACAAAATCGGTCAGAGTACTAGTACTGATGTATGTTGGGGATTCATATAGAGGATCGGAACATATATTATGTATATGATGAATTTATAATTAGAAATAAAAGATTAAAGGTGTCTGGTTCGGCGATATATATATTTTGTTGTGATATTTGATATATAGATGAAAAAATATAAAGTTTATTGAAACACACTTTACTCTTGTACTTCATAGGAAAGATTGATGAAATGTTTGCCATGGTAACAAATTATAAATATTTTTCCATTCTTATAAATTTTACATCTTGAATTCAATTGTACCCTACTGTCGGGAACTAAATATATGTCGACACAAAAAATGACTGTCGTGACAGCAGTGCTTGTCACACCAGATTTTTTTAATTTAAAATTCGTAGGTTATTTACTTATTATTGAATAATAATTTATTTTGGAATCTCTTTTATTTGCTTAAATACTCGTAATCTACCCCATGGTTTATTTTTATATTCCTCTTTGCTTTCAGATAATTTTTTTTTTTTTTTTTTTGTTAATTCATATCTAAATAAACTTTAAAAATAAAATTAATGAATAGTCAGCCAGCAGGCAAATGATAGATCAATACAGGTTCATTATTTATTATTATTTTTTTATTTTTTTTTATAATCTTTATCTGAATCTGACTTTTTTATAAATTATAATTAAAAAAAAAAAAAAAAATCAAAAATAACTACGCTAGGTATTTAAAAATTTATAATGGTGAATAATAATTTTAAATTGGCTTTTTGAAATCTCGATTGTGATATAAAATTGTGATATAAAATTCTGGTGTGACTGGTCGCACACCTTTGGTAACAGAAAGTTGTGATCTGTGTTTGTCACACCAAGATTTTTTATGTCGATATATATATTTATTTTCCGCCGATATATTAGTATTCATGATGTAAAATTTATAAACATGGGAAAGTATTTATATTTTGTTACCATGGCAACCATTTCTCCTATCTTTCCTATGAAGTTTTTTTTACTTTCTCTTACCTATGTATATATGTAATATATATATAGAGAGAAAGTATTGGATTCATGTCAAAAAATTCGATGTCGAGATTTTGATGGATCTTCACGTTTTGAGGTCCCCTGAATCCAAAAAAGTGGTTTTCGCGACATGGTCTGTCTGTGTGTCTGTCTGTCTGTGTGTCTGTCTGTGATCAAAATATCTAAGCATGAAGGAAAAGAGCTACGAGGTTGAAATTTTATATTTAAGTTAAACACCTCCCAGGGACCGGACACGAAGCTTTTAAACAAAATCGACCAAAGAGTACTAGTACTTTACTGATGTCACTTTTTCAGTTTTTTTCGATTTTCTCAAAATTTGCTCCAACGATTTTTTTTTAAATTCAAAAATCAATTATTTTTTAGATGCTCTATAAAATGTATATTCTCATTTTGCGATTGAAATCTTCTGAAGACCACTTTACTCTTGTACTCCATAGAAAAGATAGGAGAAATGGTTGCCATGGTAACAAAATATAAATATTTTCCCACACTTATAAATTTTACATCTTGAATTCAAATGTACCCTACTGTCGGAAACTAAATACATGTCGACACAAAAAATCTGGTGTGACAAGCACAGAACACAACTTTCGATTACCGAAGGTAAGAGAAAGTTATGTGTGTGCGCCAGTCACACCAGATTTTTTT
>JAKCPI010021980.1:0-16120 GCA_023213315.1 Euborellia annulipes | reverse complement strand
CTCATAAATATAGCAATATAGTGAAAATAAAATTGAGTGACTGGAACATGGAAGCAGACGTTAATAATTTTGTATCAATACTAATAAAAAAACCGCTGAAGAACTGGATATGAAAAAAATATTTTTCAGAACAAAAAGAATATAAAAGAGAAGAGGCCATGGTATAATGAAGAGTGTAAGGAACTAAAGAAAGAAGTAAAAATAATGTACAATAGGGCTAAAAGAGACGGTTTTGAAGAAGATTGCACATTACAATATGTGGAAACCAAGAAAAAATATAGGAAATTTATAAAAATGAAGAAAGATGAATATTCTTCTTATCAAATTTCTATGCTATCTACATCAAAAAGACCCTAATACCTTTTGGAATACTTTAAATGAAATGAGGACAAGGAAATATGCTACTAACACAATATCAATAGAAGAATGGCAAGAATATTTTACCGCGTTTTATAAAGAAAAAAAGGTGGAGAACTACATATGGAACCTGGAACCGAGTCACTCTTTTTTGGATTGTGATATTGAGATGAGTGAAGTGGTTAACGCCCTAAATAAACTTAAGAACAAGAAGGCGCCGGGATTGGATCAAGTTTCTAATGAATTTCTTAAAAATTTAAATATGAACGGGAAAAAATATCTTCTTAAAAGTTTAAATTTTATATTTAAAAATGGAAATATACCTAAAACATGGTCAGAAACAAAAATGGTGTTATTTTTTAAAAAAGGAGACGCAAACAACCCTGACAACTATCGAGGTATCTCTTTATTAAACACGATTACCAAACTGTTCACTGCGATTTTAAGTCAGAGACTGCTCATATGGGCTGAAGCAAATAAAATAATCCCTGAGTGCCAATCAGGATTCCGGAAAAGAAGAGGATGTAGTGACAATATTTTCGTATTAACATCAATTATAGGCGGCTATCTCAGATTGAAGGGACGTAAAGTGTACGCTGCCTTCATAGATTTCAAACGCGCTTTCGACTCGATTGATCATCAGGCACTTTGGAAAAAACTACAGAACATTGGAGTCAGCAACAGAATGATTCATTTAATTAAAAAATATATGATAACGCGGAAATGAGAATTCAAATAAATAACACCCACTCCGCGAATATTAAAATCACCAAGGGAGTCCTACAAGGGGATTCATTGAGCCCCCTACTATTCATATTATTTATATCGGATCTTCCCGACTTTCTATCTGAAAATGGCGCAGGAGTCAATATAGACGAAAATATCAACATTTCAGCACTACTGTACGCCGACGATTTAACCTTATTGAGTGAGACACCAATCAAACTGCAAAAATTACTGAATTCCCTCCATAAATATTCGGACAACAATCATCTTGAAGTAAATAGGGAAAAATCAAAGGTTATGATCTTCAGGAGAGGGGGAAGAAATCCCGATGACCTTGAATTCAAGTACGGAGGAGTAGAACTTCAAATAGTCAATGAATTCCTCTTATCTGGGTGTAACGCTGAGTTCATCGGGTTTATTCTTAAAAGCAGCGAAAGAAAGAACAAACAAAGCTATTATGGCAATGCCTGGAATTAAATCTCTGATCAGAAGGGCGAAGATTGACACATATCAGCCCATTCTGAAGCTCTATGAGTCAATGATAACAAGTGTTCTTCTTTATGCATCCGAAATATGGGCTCTCAATTATCAAGATGTTATTGAGAGAAGTCAAGTGATTTTTTTTAAATCTCTTTTCTTCCTGAACACGACGACACCAGGTTACGTCCTAAGAAGTGAGTTTCAACAACCAAAAATTATTACCTACGCCTACAACAGAGCGATTGGATGGCTTTGCAAAATTTTGACGATGAACGATGAACGTCTCCCAAAGGCATGCTTTGCGAGAATGCTGAAACTCTCCGAGGCGACAAGCGTCGATAAAAGATACAATTGGGCGCAACAATTAAAAGAGGTTTTTCATATGATTGGTGAAGACAAATTATGGAAAACACAGGACCCGCAAGCCATAAAAGAAAATATCCCCTTAATGACTCAAAAAATTGCAGATGCATTTTTATAGAGAGGACATGGAAAGATCGAGGAACTCTCTATATTGTAAATATTACGGGTTAGCCAAAGAGCAAAGCCACCTGCTCAATATAAGACTTCCCTTGGTGAGGCGAAGCGTCCTTCATCAAATAAGAACCTGCAATGAAAGAGAGATAAAATTTTATATCAAGGGGAATACATATAAAATAGATCCGAAATGTGTATGCTCAATATGTAATACGGAAGAATTGGAAGATCTCGCACATATCCTGATTGGCTGTCCACTGTATGCGGAGTTGCGGGAGGTTCGGTGGAGACTCGGGATATCTGATAACGTGAAGAAGGAGCAATTATTGGAAGATATAATCAACCCTACGACATCTATGGAGATCGCCCGGCTCTGCAAGTATATCGAAAGCGCAATGAGAATAAGAGCGTTCATTTGTAACGAATAAGAGGAGGATTTAAATATAAAAAAAAAAAAAAATTTATTGTCAAATTCATTGTCTGCATTTTTGTTTTGAATTTTGTAAAAATAGGAGAAAGACACTCCAACCCATGTAAGAGAAAAAATTTCTCAAACATGTAAATAAATAATACAGCAAAATTTACTGCAAGTACGTTGTTCAATTTTTTTATCCATTGTAAAAATTGCAGCGACGTAAAAACTTGATGTAAACAAATCACTGTCATAAAGGTAAATGGGCAGCTGATAAGCAGAAACTTGGCATGGGTATCAGTAACAGTGCTGTCAACGTGACACAAAAAAAAAACGAATTCTTAACCGATAAACCCGCGAGGTTTTAATTAAAAAATTCCGGTTATTTTTTGATCATGGTGGTATGTAATATATTTAAAATTTAGTTAGAGTTTAACGCTATCTAAAGGCGGATACACACGTAACTGCAAACTTGACAAACATGTACGTGCAATCTTGCAGAATTTTGCACAAGCATTTTAATTGTGGAAGCCGCTTGATGCTCGATTGAATTTTAATCATACCCAAGAATATTTATGCAAGCAAAACTTTCCGCCATTTTATAGACGTCTTGACATTTGATATTTATTTATAATATATTAATTCATTTAACATTTCAATTTAAATATTAATATTTATTGTGTCTCTGCTTAAAACAAGTGAGTATTTCTTGTTAACCTTCCGATTTTGACATTTTGAGGTTAATTTTCGGCCTAAGCTGTTGCTTGCACAATCATGCTTGTGCCGAAGGGAATTTCTGCATGCTGATACAAAAAGATTGCACATGCATGCTTGTCAAGTTTCCAGTTACGTGTGTAGCCGCCTTAAGACTCCTACTTACGTTAAAAACAAGTATTTTTTTAAAGTGCTTTTAATTTTAATAGAAATATATATTTTATTATCTTGCTGATGATAATAGTAACGTGTAATAATTAAAAAGACAAATTGCCCATCCATGAATCCAGAGGCTTTAATCCTTCACCTAACTCTTATTTCCACTAGGATGCTTTTATTGGGGGGAGTTAACATCCAATAAACAAATACAGAGGTGGACTCTCTCAGCCACATATAAATTATCTCGGTGTATACTTAGACATAATAGAGCTTAAGTCATGTTATGAAAATCGGTATAGAAACTTAGCCATCTGTGTCATGTCTGGCACACAGGCCAACCGAGCGAATACGAATAGGGGTGGGGTGGGGGTGATGGTAATCACACACTAGAACAATAGTCTACCGGGTATTTAGCATTAGAAAAGCTTGATTAGTGCCATGCTTTTAGAATAATCAAACGCAAAGTGGAAAGATATTTTTTGCAATTAAAGTACATTGATGATTATAGGTAATAAAAAAAATCTGGTGTGACTATCGCACAGCTTCGGTAATCGAAAATTGTGTTCTGTGCTTGTCACCCCAGATTTTTTGTGTCGACATATATTTAGTTTCCGCCGATATATTAGAATTCAAGATGTCAAATTTATAAATAATAGCCGCGTCGCCCGCCTTCGGCGGGCTTCGAGCCTAGTCGGGGGGCTTCGCCCACCTGGACCCCTCCAGCTGGCTCGGGCCCGCCTGCGGCGGACCCTCGCCTTTTCTTTCTTCATTATGAAAAGAAAATTATTAGTACTAACAAGTATTCCAATCCAGTGCCTGCCTGAGGATTTGTTTACATTCATGGAATACACAAATGAAAAGAATACATAAATATTTCTCTATACATTTCCTATGGGAGAAATCGTAACTTTAAGAATTAATAACTCAAAAAGTTATAGGAATTTCGGGATGAAAATAATTTTCCTGTAATCCCGAAAAGGTCCTCTTTAAACATATAAAATTTCATTTCAAAATTCCAACGGGAAGTTGCCTAAATAGAGCGTGACAGACAGACAGACAGGCAGACGGATAGACAGACAGACAGACAGACGGACATTAGCGAATTATATATATAGATTATTTATATTTTGTTACCATGGCAGCCATTTCTCCTATCTTTCCTATGAATTACAAGAGTAAAGTCGTCTTCAGAATATTTCAATGGCAAAATGAGAATATACATTTTAAAAAGCAATCTTAAAATTAATTGATTTTTGAATTTTAATCAAAATCGTTGGAGCGAATTTTGAGAAAATCGAATAAAAAACTGAAAAAGTACGTCAATAAAGTATTAGTACTCTTTGGCCGATTTTGTTTAAAAGCTTATTTTCACGGTCCAGGAGGGTACAAAACTTAAATATAAAATTTCAACCTCGTAGCCCAATTCCTTCAGGCTTAAAATATATATACATAGGTAAGAGAAAATAAAAATAACTTAATTTTTTTGGATACTAACTGCGCAGGTCATTTCTAGGGGCCTAATTGTGTCAAATTGTGTGAATGGAAGGTACTATCTTGCCAGCAGCTGCTGTGGTCTGCTCCCTTCTCCGTGGCAAGTATTCTCCCTTTATTTTAAATTTAAATGTGAAATATAAGCATAGTTGCTGGTCTTCACATTTAAATTTAAAATAAAGAGAGAATACTGGCCATGGAGAGAGGAGGGGAAGGGACTACTGCAGCAGCCGGCAAAATAGTTCTTTTCATTGTTTGGAGTCTTAAGTTAAAGAACATTCAGTAGTTGCCGGTCTTCATATTATGCTTTTTTTTTTTTTTTTTTTTTAATCGAAAGCTTATAAAAATTCCGTACCAACTTTTGGACTATTTAATTTTGTATAGGCTAACATAAAAAAAAAATGTATATTATTTTTTGAATACATTAACGATACACGTCGACGATTTTCTCTGCCTGTCAAAAAAAAAACCTTTTGAAAAAAAAAAATTCACAAACGAAATTCTATTAAAAAAATAATATTCAGGAAAACATATCAATAGATAGATAGAGATGATTTGTTTAAATTATTACGCTTTTATGCTTTTTTTTTTTTTTTTTTTGAATACAAAATTTGTTTGTTATTAGATTTAAATCGCAATCTGATGGTGAAATTTGATTGTTAAGAGCCCGGGAATATTGTATTCGAATTATTAATAGAGTTATTAATAATAATAAAAGGATTTTAAATGTATTTGTTTTAAAAACAAAAGGAATTTTTTTTCTAGTCTTTAATTTTTAAGCTTTGAATAATTAAAATGGTGTGAAAATAGCACATCACCAGTGGCGTAGCGAGCTTAACTCGCGCCCAGGGCACATACCTTTTTAGCCCTCCCCCCCCTTCCCATTCGAAAACCATATAATATTATATGTAAAATATACTCGCAAATAAATAAATAAATAAAGTCATAGGCTCAAACTAAGAGCTTGAGACAAAAAATGTAGCAATTTTTTGTTTTGCGGGCCATTTGTGAGTAGCGCCCGGGGCTCGATGACCCTCCTTGCCCCCCCCTCCTCGCTATTCCCCTGCACATCACGCGGGAATAATAAAGGCGAAGAAAGAAGAAAAAAATAGTACATCATGCACTTTGTCTTATAAAAGACTTGTTAGAAAAAATAAGCGTTTTAACACTTGTTTTTTTATAAGAAAACTTTAATAAATCATCGGTGCCCAAGTAAACCTGAGTAAAAATGATTAAAAATGATCGAGAGATCCACACCCCCGAAACAGTGATACACACGCCCGCACCAGTGACACACATAGTAGATCGAAAGTGACCAGAAGAAAAATTGTCCCTGGTGCGGGCGTGTGTATCCCTATGTGTCCTTGGTGTGGACGTCTATATCCTTGTGTGTCCCTAAAGGTTCACTATGCAGACCTGCTGCGGGCGTGTGTATCCCTCGATCATTATTAATCATTTTTACTAAGGGATCTTCACGTTTTGAGGTCTCCTGAATCCAAAAAAGTGGTTTTCGTGACATGGTCTGTCTGTGAACAAAATATCTCATGAATAAAAAGAGCTAGGAGGTTGGAATTTTAAGTTAGCTCTACCCCCCTGAGATGAAGCTTTTGAACAAAATCGGTCAAAGAGTACTAGTATTATACTGATATACTTTTCCGTATTTTTTTTTTTTCTATTTTCTCGAATAAATAATAAATTGCAACGAAGAAGATGATGAGTATAAAAAAAAAAAAAATAAATAAATAAAAAAGATCATCAAAAATTTTATTAAGAATTTGAAAACCTACCACCTAAATTCAACCAAGAGAGCCGAGAAAGGAAATAATTGTATTGAAGATTAAATTCTACCGGCCCATTTGTAAATTTTAAAATTAAAAAAAAATATCATTTACTGAAACCTAGCCATGAAGATGGTTGAATAGATGACCGAAACGTTTCGGTGGTTTTGAAAGACAAAACGTGCCTTTTATTCTATCCCACTAGAGTGTTTGTATGAAAGGGCAAATCTCACAGGACGGATTTAGTGCAGGTGACGTACGATGGGAGAACAAACTTTGATAACGAATCAATTAATATTAAATATAATTTTCAGAAAAAAAAAAATATATATATTCCAATTATATTCTCATTATTCTAACAACATTGAAAGAGCAAGTCAATTTCCCCCCTTCAAAACTTACATTCATAATGGGTGTATAACTTTAAAGAAAATTATATAATAAAAGCGTGGACTAAATTTGATCATCTCCAATTAAATGAACCTATGGCCTAATTAAAAGTTTGAGGGAGCGAGAGCGAGTTATGATTCGAAACTTTAATGTTTAAACCTTTAAATTAAATTCCAACTAATTTTATCTTCTTATGTATAGCATAAAGAAATGATAAGAGAGAGGATTGAGTAGAATTTCAGATTTTTGAATTATTATTAAAGACAAATCCAAGATCAATGCTCAAAAATAATTTTTATTTTCAAATTTTTCTCCTTCAAGTGCAAATCATTTGACCTTTTTTTTTTAAGACTCAAGTTTCGGCTACTTTTTGGCCGAAACCATGATTTTTGGCTTGGATTTTTGGTTCCTATTTATTATTAATATTAAAATCCGCTATATTAGTTTTGCATACAACAAGTCAATTAAAAATTTTCAATTATTCTATTTTTTTAATTAATATCATATTTCTTTATTTATCGAATAAATTTCACAATACTCGTTGATATTAATTAAATTAAATAGAAATATAATAATCTTTTGAAACTGAATAATAAATTAAATGATCAAATTTTATCTAATTAAAACAGAGTTGAATTTATTTCGAAGGGATGTAGAATATATATATATATAGACCTATATAAATAATATAATATAGGCCTAATATAAATAATAATTTATTAAATATATATACAGCCATCTTTGAAATCAAATATTTTTATTATTAAAATTGTTTTTCTCTCAAGAAGATTGATTTATTTATTAAATAAATAAAAATTTTAAATAAATTGACAAGGTAAGTAATGATAATTATTTTAATATATTTATTACCGGGGTGTCTGGCAACAACCCCCAAGATCGTTGCAATGAAGAAATGTCAAGCATAAATAAGAAAGAATTTTCTGAGGGTAGTTCAAAGTTTGGTTTTATTTTTGTGAATTCTAAAAATTTTATTTCTCTTTTATATAAAATTTATTTATTGAAATTAATAGTATTGTATCTTTTTACACTCATGCCCAAAAATGAGATCAAGAGTCAAAATTCACTGAAAACACTTTGAAACAATTTTGTGCAGCTAGTTTCAAATAAAATCCATCTAAATAATGTCAGATGTTTAAAATTAAGTCACTCGCTCTATAAACGTAAATGTGTGCTTAGCTGCAACCAGCCAACCATTAATGATTGTCCCCGAATCGAATCCCTTGGAGGATCCTTGAAATACAGAACAAGGTGAATGAATAATTTCCAGGGAACGATGTCACCTCACTCCTTTCAGTGACATTGTTTTGTTTGGTTGTGGCCCTTTGGCATCCCACAAAACCCCGTGAGGAAATAAATTCCGTCACTGAAAACCGAGACGATCAAATGACCCACCCCAACAAGTGCAATCACACGGAAACCAAACTCTAATCTTTAACTAATATAATATAATGCAAGATAAATTTGAAATAATGGTGATCCAAAAATGTTAAAGAATCTATCAAATATAGCCTGATGAAGAATAAGATAAATGTTCGAAAGGTTGATAAGAAATAATTTGTTGAGCAACTCAAGATAAAATTAATCGAATCACTAAAAACAAATTGAAATTGAACAAACTGAGGAATTTAGCAACAACTAGTTGCGGAGCCCGCCTTTGGCTGATTACAAACCAACCTAAGAGGAGTTTCTTCCATCACTCTGTAGGATTTCTCTCTAGAGTGTTAGCATCGTATGAAAATACAAAAAAAATTTTTTTTAGATTATTTGTCATCGAATATTTAATAGTACTCCTACATCAGGCGTTAAAATAACGCAAACCGTGGATTGCGAGCCCCTTGCGGCTCTTTGCTATTATTTTTCTATTTGTGATACTGGGCAATGACATTCTCGATAACAACTACCAGGGAAGTCCTTGTATAATTCATACACTTGTATAGAATTTAAGCTTTTTTTTTATTATTAAATATAAATAGACTTTTTTTTTTTGTTGAACTGAGTTTTATTTGTCTAAAATTTCACAACGTTTCGATTACTCATTCTGTTAATTTTCAATACAAATTGTTACCCTAATTGTTAATTATTATTAATAAATTGTTAATAAGAAATGAAATTAATAATTTTTCTCAATATACATCCACTAGATTAGATTCGTGCAAACATATAGTTTTCTAATTTGGTCCTTCGAGCCGAATGTATATATATATATATATAATAACCGCCTCTCGGCCATGCCACTAGAGGGACTGGCGCGTGTTTATAAATGCGGCAACACATTCTGTCGTCTTTTTTTCATGAACAAGACGCTGTACATCTAGCGATAAACATTCTAAACTGAAATCAGAACGAAGTTGGCTATCCTAAATGTAAGAGGCTGTGTGATGATATCTGAATTCGAACCTGAAGAAGCCCACAGAGATGGTATCTTAACAATTTTATCCGAAAAATAGGTATTTTTACTTAATATACCTACTATTATAAGTTGAAGTAAGTTGAAGAGAAGATGCTGTTGATGTTATGGAATGGAAAAGAGCAAGTACAGGTGCAGCAAATAAATACTATTATAGTATATAGCCTACATATTATTAATGGCTGATATCTTCGTTAACCTGTTTTCCTTGGCTCCACCAATATGTAGGTGAAATCAAATTCAAACCCATAAAAATCCGTTAAGAAATTTCAGAGTTCATGCATGTCAAAGAAAATAAAGTAAAAATTAAATCTCAAAATTATTATTCTATAATTAATTATATATAATAAATTTTAGTTAATTATAGAGAAGAAAAATTAAAATAAATAAATAAATAAAATTTAATATATTTAATTAATTACAAGAAAGTTATTTTAATTTCGGTTTGTAAGTAAAATATGGGCTCCGAAACTACTTGACGTATTTTAATGAGATTTTTTTTATAAATTCTATTTTATTATAGAGGTGAACCCCAAAATTACGGTGAATTGACAAAAATTACAAAAATCTACGGAACTAACATTCTCTGAATTTTTTTATTTATAAATACTGTATATTAATCTCTATTTAAAGTAAAAAAAAAAAAAAATATTTATTATGCTTCCTTTTGATCTTAGAAAGAGAGAGAATTATCTTTAAAATTTGGAAGCTTTTTAACCATTTTTTTTTTTTTTTTTTTTTACTGAAACATGTAGCAGAAGCATCAAGTTAAAGTAGATTGGTAGCATCCAAAAAGTTTTTAGCAGCCCCGAGACCAAAGTTATGAGGAAAATATTAGTTGCATATTCGTCGTAATGATGAATTTTAATTCGCACCCTGAATGCAAATGGAGAAGTAATTCAATAATAAGTTAGCTTAATTGCGGAGTGAGTGAGTGAAAGTCGACGATGGTGGTGGTGGTGGTGGTGGCTGACTAACAAACAAACTTTCTGAGTCGGCATTAATGCTCCCGAATAAAGAACCAACGGAAGAGAGAGAGAGAGAAGCCATGTCTGTGTATGGGTGCAAATTCACATATCATCATTCAATTTCAAATTTACTTTGCCTCATAGTAAAAGGAAGAAATGTCTTCTGTTTTTTTATATTAATCAGAAGTTTGAAATATGGGATGAATATTTATGTATCCCGTTTCTAATATGAGACATTGAGAAGACAAAAGAATCAAGTTCATTGAAGATGTTTCAAGATAAACTGATGAATAAGTCTGAATTATAAATTCATCAATCCAACAATTATTAGATAACAATGGAGGAACAAATTTCAACTTTGTGAATTTAACACTAGCCCTCAGGCTTGGTGTAGTGGCTAGCGTGCTGGATTTGTATACAGGTCGCGAGTTCTGATCACTGAGCAGTCTGTTGATTTTATTTATTTATTTATTTATTTAAGAATCATACAATCGCTCTACAAAATTTCTTCTAATTATAGATCGAAAGGGAAACATATGAATAACAAAAAAAAAAATATTACATAAATTATTTGTATTTATGAAGAAGCCTTCGTTCTCATATACTCAATAATCATTTTAAATATAGTTCGAGCCCTACCAATATGGAAAAGGGACCCAGATCTTAGGAACCCTAAAGACTATCTTGGCTAGCAATTCAGGGGAGTTCCGAATAAATTATTCAAGTTATTAATGGAGTCGTCCCTTCTCCTCTCGGCAAGGCTCTTGACAGCAAACATATCTAATAATTCAGGATATCTCATCAGAGTTCCCGATTTTCCAATTACTTTCCAAAATAGAAATAGAAACTTTAAAAATTTGGAGAAATAATTTACAAAAATTATGTAGAAGATTTTTGTAAATTATTTCCTTGTGCGTTTCCATCTGCAACAAAACAACAAAGTAAACCTCCTGTCACCTCTATATTATCATTCTCGTGCTGTTTATAACGTCTTAAATAAGAATGCCTGGACTCCAAATATATATATTAAATAACGGTTATCGTATAGTTTTCTTATATGGCCTGAGTTGCCGAAAAGACTGTGAATGTTTGTGTGAGTGTAATTGCCTCCAGCTTGTTACGCTACGGATGTGAGTGAACCCTTGACTTTTGGTATCAGAAGCCAATTCTCTACCTCTGAGCCATAGGTCAGCGAAGGAGGTCTGGAGCAAAGTGGTTACCCATGTTTTTCCCGCTAAGATGGCGTAGTGTGTCATAAAAAGTATGCCCAAAAAGTAATTCAAAAATTTGCCAAGAGATGTCAGAATGGTAGCTAATAATATTTAATGCATTTGGTTGATTTTCATTGATCTTTTAACAATAAATACTTTATAAATGTTATTATATATTATGTATCTTATATAAAAGCATAAAAATATATAAATATAGGCCAGATATAAGCTATTAGGGGATCAGCTGTTAGACTAGCCTGCTATCTATTGCAAGAATGCTGAACTAATTTGACAGTTGATTTTTAAATAAATCATCTAAGCTTATTTTAAAAATTTCTTAATTAATATGTGATTAATAATAACAATAAATTCATTTTTAAATTTAAAAAAAGATTATTGGGACAGATTGTTTTTTTGTATTTGCTTGATAACAAAAAAATTAATTAGGATAATTTTTTAATAAGTCATTAAACAAATTATAACTCGATGTCCCAATAATCTCTTATGAATTTAATTCATTTAAAAAAACCGCATTGAAAAATTCCTCATAATCTAGTTTTTTTTTAAAGTACGTTTAGACGTCGCTCCTGAACCCCCCTTAATAAGAGGGTAGAAATGAGAGATGCAGCCAAGGTTATTTTATTTCTTTATACGTTTAATTCACACAGCTGACGTTTCGGTTCCGTGTTTGGGTACACAAGAGAAAATAAAAAGAGACTACGTCCAAATTCTGGAAGACCCGTGAGACGGAACTCATAAAAGAAAACTGAAGTGGTGTAGCAGCTAAATATAAACACAAATTCAAGTTTTTGTTTTTGTTGTTTTTGAATCAATCACAAATGCAAATAGTTGCATTGAAAATCAATTTAATTTCAATTAATTTCAATCATCAAAATATTCTGGAAATAACATGATTATAATATTTTTTTTTTAATATGGCTAATTCGTAAAAATAAGTTTTTTTTTTATACGTGATGATAATAAAATATTAATTTTTTTTTTTTTTTTTTTTTTTTTTTTTAATTAACAAAAATAAAATAATACAAAACTCAATTTGTAATCAAATATTCATTAGATTCAATCAAAATTTTAGTTAATTTAATAAAATTAGCCTTTATGCGTTAAAACAAAAATGTATATCAATTGATAAAATTCCTCCTAACTTATATATACTAGCCGCCCCGCCCAATGAGGGTGGTCAAGACCAGTGCTGCCAACCAAGATTTCCAAAAAACTGGAGATTTTGAATGCAAAAAGCCAGAGAAATTTTTTATTCAAAATTTCACATCATTTTTTTTTAGTAAATTTTACCCCTTACTCAAAATGACTCCATTTTTTTTTTTTTTAGTATAGGAATCCCTTTTGACTTTTTTATTTTTTACTTTTTAGTACTCGAATCTTGTTCGAGCTTTTTTTGGTAATTTTTTCCTGATTCGTGATATAAATTTTTTTTTAATTTTTTTGGCGCTTGACACACTAATGCGTAACAGGGTCCATATATAGATTTCCTTCAAAATAAGAGGGTAGTATTTTTTTATAAGCCAGATATGTATCTTTATTATTAATTGCCTGAAACGAGCTGATTACTGAAAAATTGAGGCACTTGATTAAGGCAAGGGTCTGCCGCAGGCGGGCCCGAGTCAGCTGGAAGGGGCATGATAGCGCCCCCTCGGCCGCAGGGGGGGGGGGGGATCGGACCTCATAAGTCACAGGAGGAAAAAAAAATATCCACTCTTGTATGATAAAAAAAAAGAATAATATATTACAAAGGGATTTTTTTGCCTAGCCTATATTATTTATATATTACCTTTATTTTAAATTTCGATTTTCTTCTTCTCTTTTTCTTCTCCATTAAATGAATATTATATTAAACTCTCATTTTTCTTCAACAGAATTGATAATTTTAAAAGGAAACCATCCTGACGAAATATTGCATACGATTTTTTTTTTTTTTTTTTTTTTCTGGCGTAATGTTTGCAAGAAGATAGCGGAAGGTAATTTCCTTAAAGCATTTACAGGAAACGGGCATAAACATAAATATCCAAGGGGGGTAGACGTCACACGATCACCGTCGCCCGATCATTTATCATCAGAGGGATAAATTAAAGTTTACATTTTTATCCCGGTCATTTGGATTATTTCTCGTCACTCAATAGAGGAAATTAATACTTAACGGGTTGGATGAATTCAATAAGAAAAGAAAAAAAGTTTCTTATGATTGAACGTTTGGAATTGAATTGAAAAGGGTTCAAATTCTTACTTAACCAGTTGAAAGTTCTTTGAAAAAAAAAACCCGAGAATAAATGGTGAAATTGAATTAATAAAAAAAAAAGTTTCATTTATTCTAGATCCCTATTTAAGAAATACTTTGATATGACGTCATGAGGTGAAGAATTTCTATGGATAAAAAATAAATAATTAATTATTATTCATAGAATTTTAAAGTTTGTATTAAAAAAGCGTATGGAATTACTTCTTGCCTTGGGTAAACAGACGGGGAATGTTTTTTTTTGTAGGCTATAGAGGGTTTTTATGCCGTAACTTAAGGCTTTTCCACTCATATAAAAAAAGGAGTTTTTAATTATTTATTAAAAATATATATATGGACCCTGTTACGCATTAGTTTGTCAAGAGCCAAAAAATTAAAAATTGAGTTAAGCACAGAATATTGTTTAAAATGCTATTATAATTAATATAGTATTTTTTATGAAATATGTCCTAAAAAAATTTTTATTTAATGTCACTTGCACAATTGACAAAAAAAATTATATATAATCCAATGAAAACAAAAAACTTTATTGTTAATTTTCTCAAAACTCGGTAGCTGGCGCTTGACACACTAATGCGTAACAGGGTCCATATATACTGTACGTTTCGACTGCTTATTCGCTTTTCAAGTACTTGCTCAGAACCTCTAAGCAAGGGCGGATCCAGAGGTATCTCTCGGGGGGGGGGTGACTCTGGTGTGATCGTCGCACAGTTTCATAATTTCGGTAATTTAAAGGCACATTCTGTACTTGATTGGCAGAATATAAATACAAATCAAATTTTTAAGTATTAATTTTTAAAATTTTACATTAAAAATAAATTTTTTTGCGAAAAAAAGGTATTTTTTCAAATCTCGTGGGGGAGGGTAATTACTGTAAACATTTTCTATGGGGGAAATCGTAACTTTGAGAATTAATAACTCAAAAAGTTATAGGAATTTCGGGATGAAAATAATTTTCCTGTAATTCCGAGAAGGTCCTCTTTACGCATATAAAATTTCATTTCAAAATTCCAACGGGAAGTTGCCCAAAGAGCGTGACAGACGGACAGACAGTCAGAAGGACATTAGCGAATTATATATATAGATAATAGCAGTGTCTGACTGTCCGTCTGTCACGCTCTATTTGACCAACTTTCTGTTGGAATTTTTAAAATAAATTTTGCAGTCTTATAGAGGACGTTATGAAGAGTCCAGTAAAAATTCTCGGGTCCCTGGAAGCGCAAAAAATTCCAAAAAGTCCAGAAAAATTCTGCTCTTTGGAAAGCATGGGTTTTTGTCATACACATAAATAACATAATAACAATAAATTATCAAATTATATACACACTAGCCGCGCTGCCCGCTTTCGGACTTCGCCCATTTGGACCCTCCACAGAGGACTTCTTTCTTTAATCATGTGCCGCATTTTTTCATATAACTCATTTCAAATAATTAATATAAAAATACATATCTGTCTGATAAAGAAATATCCCTCCTTAAAAAGGTGCGAATATTAGCCAGAGCGAGTCGAAACGTCGCCAAATAAAAATTAAATAAAATATTTTTTATTTTATCTCCTGGCTGCAAAATTCCTTCAGATTCTGATGCTATCAAGATATCACAATGATGATGTAACTTCATGGATATCATTGTAAATGGCCCTGACGTCATTGTATATAAAATGCATGTAACAGTCTCTTAGAGGCAAGGGCGAATACAAGGGGGGAGGTAAAGAGGATAACTTTTTGAGTTATTAATTCTCAAAGTTACGATTTCCCCCCATAGAAAATGTTTACAGAAATATTTATGTATTCTTTGGGTTTATGAATTCTATGAATGTAAACAAATCCTCAAGCAGGCACTGAATTGGAATGGAATAATAATTTTCTTTTCATAATTAAGAAGAAAAGACGAGGGTCTGCCGCAGGCGAGCGGCGCGGCTAGTATATGTAAAAACAATATAGAAGATTTTCTCAAATTAACATTGGTAGGATTAAATTGGCTACGCAGTTTGACTTTGGGTCAACAAAAATTCACAAAACAATCAAACAACAACAAAAAGAAGAGAGAGAGTATGTTTGTATACAAGTATAAATTAATTGAAAAAGCATTCCCCCCCCCTCCCGACCACTCTCAGAGAGACAAGCCTCGTCTTACTTGTCCATTTGTTTCCATAAGATCAATCGAAGACGGGGTCCTTTTGTCCCTCTCTTTCCTCTCTTTTCTTAATCCCCGCCGGTGCCCAATTCGTTTGACGAGGATGCCATCCCCGACAACGACA
>JAKCPI010021978.1:0-13636 GCA_023213315.1 Euborellia annulipes | reverse complement strand
TTTACTCTCGTTAAAATTTTGAACATTGTTAGTCTCTATTTTCTAATAGGCTTAATTAAATCAAAAACTCGTTTTTATTTGTTTTCAAAAAAAAAAAAAAAATAATAAAAATAAATAAATAAAAAACGAGTGATAGAGAGCGAGTGAGAGGTCAATTTTGAGATCTCCATCGTTTGATTATTCATCCGTTGATAAATTCCAATATGTCAACATAGATTGGCCCTTGGTATCTTTGTTAATAGCCTTGATTACAGTCACCGATTGCTGTTAATTATTAATTAAACGATGTTGTCCGGCCAACTGGCAAGGCGGCACAGGGGCTTTATTATGTTGCTTGCTAACTTGGTTCGAGGCTTTAGGGGGTTCGGACAAGATTTATACAAGGCACCAAGAGAGTAGAATTTTCCTATACCCCCCTTACCCCTTTCCTGTAACTTAAAGCCCACGCTGTACTATTAATTTATTAGGCTTAACATAGACGGGCATAAACATGCATACATAAAAACCACTAACAACAACATTTATTTCAGCGTTACATTGTGTGTGAACACATAAGCCAATCTAACACTTAAAATCTTTCTTTTTTTTTTTATTTTTAATTAAATTCATCTTGACCTTTGATTTAACTTGTGCTAGTTTCACATTTTTACTTTCTCTAACCTATATATATATAGGGCGAAAGTATTGAATCTCATGTCGGAACAAGATTTTGATGAAAATTTTATAAACGTTTTATGGTCCTCTGAATCCGAAAAAGGGGTTTACGTTTCATGGTCTGTCTGACTGTGTGTTCGTGAACAAAATATCTAAAGATTAAAAAGAGCTTGGAGGTTGGAAATTTTTATATTTAAGACAAAGTACACCACTGCATCCATTAAATTATTCAAATTTCCTACCGCGCTAACCATAGGTGTGAAATCCACGCCAATCCCTTGCTCATCAAAAATTAATAGATTATTATAAAACAATAGGAGAAAATTTCTCTCTGATTGCTAATAGTTTTGATAAAGTATTGTTTTCGAATGCTTTTGCTTATAGGGCCTACTTGTATTGTTTTTGTATTTCATTGATAAGACTGTATCATTTGTGAATGCTATTGATCATTTTTGTATTGTTTTTGTATTTAACGGAAAGCATTGTGTTGGTTTGTTATGTATATATATTGTTTTGGATGCTTCATTGCTATTATTGTATTGTTTTTGTATTCTATTGTAGGTTTTTGGTATGCATGTAATTTTTTAGAGGACAGTAACTGTGAAAGATTTACTTTTTGTATATAAAACTTCTAGGGCTGAATGGGGGCAAGCTAAAGGCGACAAAATAAAATTAATAGGAGAATTAAATTCACAAGGTTTTCTGTTTCAATAATATATTAACACTTTATACGTTTTTCGACACCATATGTAGTCATCTTCAGAAGCGAATTAAGCTTCTGAAGATGACACATATGGTGTCGAAAAACGTATAAAGTGTTAATATCAAATTAATATATTATTGAAACAGAAAACATTGTGAATTTAATTCTCTTATTAAACCATAATGTTTCAACTAGAGCCAACGGTTACCAGTTTAAAATTAATAAAATAAAATAAAATAAAAGTACACCCCTGGGACGTGACACTAAGCTTTCGAACAAAATCGGCCAAAAAGTACTAGTGCTTTACTGATGTACTTTTTCAGTTTTTTTTTTTCGATTTTCTTAAAATTCCCTCTAACGATTTTGATTAATTTAATCTTCTTCTCTTTGCCTTTATATTGATAGAATCCTTCTCACCATGAATTTTCTATTAGTAGGCCTATTATTAAATACACTAAATCTACACAATTTTTTTTTTTTTAATTTAATATTGACTGTTTAAATGGCAAAATTGATTGTAAATTTTTAACCTTAATTACATTTTGCTTCAATTTGTAAATTGATATCTAGTCTATTTAAATTAAAAAAAAAAATGAGGAGGATATCCTTTGGGTATTTTAACGCTACATTCTATATCCATTTGAAAAGAGGAGGGTGGGAGTGTTTATTGCTTTAGTTAAATTAATTCATTCATCGTCATATTGATTATTTGCTTTACTTTCAATTGGAGTATAAACAAACATGGTTAAGAAAAATAAATAAATATAATTATTTATTTTCTAAATGAAAAACGGAAATTAATTTTTTTTTTTATAGAAGCGGGCGAATATTATTTCATGGGAGATAGAGCCTTAAGTATATGGTTTATAGTGAAACAATTTCAAATTTGAAAAGGTAAAATAAAATCATCTGTACCAGATTTTATTTTACCTTTTCGGTCATTAAAATTATTTCATTATACACCATATACTTAAGGCTCTAGCTCCCAGGTGGGGACTTAATTGTGGCGCTCACTGTTCAATAATTCATACTTTTTTTCATTAAATAAATTTCTTCGCTCAAAGGTCTACTTCAAGGTACTTTAGTGATGAACGAAATTTTTTAATTATGTCTTTATTTATAATATATACTTAGTTTTAACAAATGACCGGGATACTCTCCTGGATATTGAGCAACTAGTTTGAAAAATAAAAAATTCTATATTTTGTAGCCAACTTTTCGAGCGTTCGTCATGTTCATCTTCAGGGCTTGTGATTGCATCAATTATTTTAAATCCCCTCAAATTTTGCATTCTGCTATCAGTATGTCGCGTTACTTCAAAGGCCGTGATGACTAATATAGGAAAGTTGAAATTTATAATATATACTTAGTATATACTTAGTATATGACAAATTATAAAAAAATAATTGTGAGATTTTTAACTTGATAAAATATAATTTTTTTAAATAATTTAAAATGATTCAAATCTTCAATTGCTAAATAAATGTTGTTCTCAGTTTTTAACATGCGTATATTGATTCACATTATCATTCCCATTTTCCAATTACAGTAGAACCTCGATAAGTTAAAGTTCAAGGGAAACGTTTAGAAATTTGAGTTATCGAGTTTTTTACTTATCGAGAGTTGAAGTTAGAGAGGTTATTGAATATAATTTTTAACGTACCGAGGTTTATTGACTTTGGAACGTGAGTGAAAAAGGAATTCCGTTTGATCTATTTGTTTATTTGGAATAGTTTAGTTAAATATAAATTAAATTAATAGATTTATTTATTTACAAAAAAAATCAGTAATTTTTTTCTGCTTCATGTATTTTTGATTTTCTGCATCAACTATTTTTTCGATGATATGTAAAGAAATACTTTAAGTTATAGAGGTCACCAAAATATTATTTTAAGTTATCGAGGGCTATGCTCAAAATATTTGTTTAAGTTACAGAGGTTTTGTTCTTTAAGTAATAGAGGTTTTACGCTTTCAAGGGAAGGGAATTGAAAAAAATTTTTAAGTTACGGAGGTTTTGAACTTAGCGAGGTTTAACTTATCGACGTTCTACTGTATTAAAAACGCGATTATAATACTCTTAATTGAATAATTTTCTGAACATTTTCAGTTAAACGCCTACGATCCGAAAGAAGTTTCACTTGCATCGTGATTGTCATAAAACCACACAATGATTTTTAATATAGAATTATTCAATTTGAGGTGCAAGTTATCTTTAGTAAAGGAAGTATGGAAGCAGAGGCAGCCAAGAAAGAAAATTCTCTGAATGCTTTACCAATCAGCTGGAGACGTTTTGATCCATATATTATGAACCATCATTTGTCCATTATAAAAAATATAGGCTACATATAAATTTATAAAGTATTTTTTTACTTAACTTAGGATGGTTCATAATAAATGGACCGAAACGTCTCCAGCTCATTGGTAAAGCATTCAGAGAATTTTCTTTCTTGGCTGCCTCTGCTTCCATACTTCTTTACAATTATGCAATGTTTACTTACAAACAAAATTGTCAAAATAGTATGGGAAATACTGAATATTTTTTTTTACATGTT
This sequence comes from Euborellia annulipes, assembly GCA_023213315.1. Taxonomy (NCBI): domain Eukaryota; kingdom Metazoa; phylum Arthropoda; class Insecta; order Dermaptera; family Anisolabididae; genus Euborellia; species Euborellia annulipes. The sequence goes on along the minus strand of JAKCPI010021978.1, from coordinate 9,727 downwards.
CTCTTTATATATGATTACCCTCATAATACATAATTTTTAAACTCGAAAATCTGCCCCCTCTCCGATTTTTTTTTTCAAAAAATTTCTGGAATAATTATACTTTGTTAATTATTCAATTGTATATTAAATATTTCTAACATAAATACTCACTTCATTTATTTTCACAATTGATAAAATTTTTGTTTTATTTATTTATTCGAATTAATATATTCCATTTATTTGAAATAACACTTTGAAATTTGAATTGATTGTATTTTTTTTTTTTTTTTTTTTTCATTTATATAAATTTATATTTTCCATCAAAGCATTCATTCTTCTTTACATTACATTTCGTTATTATATTTATTATTAAATCATTTTATGTGTATTATTATTCGAAATGTTTTTAACATGCAATCGGTCCAAGAGGGAATAGTGGCTTTTTTGGTGGTCCCTTTTACTTTCCTTTACCTATATATGTCATTATCCAAAATATAGAGAAAGTTTTGGGATCATATCAAAAATTCGATTTCGTTGGAATTATTAAAAAAAAAAAAATAGTTCCCACAAGATGGTCTGTCGTTCGGTCGTTCGTGGGTGAACAAAATATTTCAAGAATGGAAAGGGCTCTCGGTTGAAATTCGAAATTTAAGTTTATAAGATGTAATTTGTATTGTATATTTTGTATTGTGTGTATCTTGTATTGTATATTTTGTATTTATGGTATTTGGTATTGTGTTATTTTGTATTTATTGTATTCTGTATTGGTGTATTTTGTAGATGTATACAGAATGTAACTGTGGTATGGCTGCGGGCCGAAAAAAAAAGTTACATTCTCCTCTGGCAAAATGATTGAAAATGCTCGAGGGATACACACGCCCGCAGCAGGTCTGCATAGTGAACCTTGAGGGACACACAGTGATATATACGTCCACACCAGGGACACACCTCTTTCTTCTGGTCACTTTCGATCTACTGTATGTGTCCCTGGTGCGGGCGTGTGTATCCCTGTGTGTGCCTGGTGTGGACGTATATATATCCCCTGGGTGTCCCTCAAGGTTCACTATGCAGACCTGCTGCGGGCGTGTGTATCCCTCGATCATTTTTAATCATTTTTACTCGGGAGGAAACTTTTGAATAAAATTAGCCAGAGTTTTTTGGTTTTAACGATTAAAATCAGGCGAGCAAATGCTTCAAATCTATTCTAGCTCAATTTTTGGAAATTTTGCCTTAGGCGAGCAATTGCAAAATTTTAAAGTTTTAAATTTCCATCTCTGACTTAGAGTTTAACATTTCCCTCTCTGACTTCGCTTCCTCTGACTCTAGCCAATCAGTGTGAAAGTGTGGTAAACAAGTTACATACACCGGAAGTGAATGGCTAGCGCTTTATACTGTATTTAGTAATTATAATTGTTAAATAAATTTTGTTAACTGCTTTTCAAAATGTATATTCTCAAATTCTTTTTATATAGCATACTTTACTCTTGTACTTCATAAGAAAGTTATAAGAAATGAGAACAAAATATAAATTTTTCATTCTGATTACCTCTTGGGTTTTAATATACTATAGGTAACTAAATATATTTCGATACAACAACTTGGTGTGACAGCACACATATTTCTGAAGAATAGAGAAAGTAGTGCGGTCATTATCAGATTTTTTTTATTTAAAACTACTTTTGAAATTTTTGAAAGATCAAGGAAATAATTTTATTATTTAGTACTGGATCGGTTAGTAAGAATATTATTTTTCTAATGTATTTTTTTTCTTTGTTTCAGGTAAATAAAAGTTCCTTGATAGTTTCTCTCTTCGTTATTGGGTGAGTTGCTCTGATAATTCATTAAATTTCAACCCCCTTTGATATATAATTCTCTACTAAAATCAACCTTTTTTATAAAGCTCTTGGTTAGTTAATGAGTTTTCTAGTAGCTTGATCTCTTTCTCTCAGGTTCACTATTTTTTTTTTTTTTTTCATGGAACCTGAGAGTTTTGTGATTATATAAAAAAATGGAGAAAAAATTAATTATTTGCATATTTAATGGAATGCATAATTATAAGTCTTTGCGGTTATACGGTTATATTTAATTAAAAAAAAATTATTATGCAGTCACAGCATAACTAACTGAAATATTTCAAAGTATTATTTATATTCATTTCACTTAAAAGTTCATAAAAATAATAAAATTGGCTAAAAAAATTAATTTTGACAGTCGGATAGTCAGCAATTAAAGAAAACAGACAAGTTTTGCAACTTCGTTGTCCATTCTTTTTTTAATATTTTATTTATTCTCTTTCCCATATTTATTCTTTTAACTTAATTGTATATTTTTTTAAATAGCTGGGATATTGCATTGATATATTAAACCTCAACTCTGGATTGATCTTTTGTAATTTTCAGAATTTATTGCTTTCTACGGTACAGGGATAATTTTTGTTTTAATTCATTTTTTTTTAATCTCAATATTTTATAATTATTATTATTATTATTATTATTAATTTTTTTTTCCTGTAAAATTTATAATCGTTTAAAGAAAATTTTATTCATATCTCTCTAATAAACGTTGACATTTATTACTTTTTATGAAATTTTAATTAAAACTCGATGTATATATTTAAATATATAGTAAAATGAAATATTAGATGTTCATTTCATTCATTTTGAAAGAATTAAAAAAAAAAAAGTAAAAAAGGGAATTTAATATAAAAAAAAAACATTTTCATAAATATAATGAAATGTTCCAGCAGCCAAAGAATTAAAAATATTTAAAACAATTTCATTGCTTTTAGGAATAAAAATGAATTTATTGGTATAGTAAGTTATAAAAAGTACAGTAGGCTATTTTTTTTTTTTTTTTTTTTTTTTTTTTTTGCTTACCGTTAGTTTAGTAGGAATTTTTCAATATGTTTATTTGTTTTTTATCCCGATTGTATTGGATTGTCCTCTTTCTTTCTTGGTTAAATTCATCTTCATATTTCTTCAAAATTGTTGTTATTTTTAAAGATAATTGGTCCAAATTGGCATTCCACGATCCTTTTTGTGCTAATAAATAAAAATCAGAAAAAGTCACCTTTCATAGAAAACTGGCGTCTTATTCCCGATGATTACTCCCAACCCCCAAATAAATAAATTTTATAGAATATAAAATATTTTATAATTCTACAGTATATTTCATATTTCTATCTAACTATCTCCACAGCCACAGAATAATAAGGCCATATAATAAATACGTTTTTTAAGGGGGCTCGGGAGCGAAGTGGTTACGCATGTTTTTCCCGATAAGATGGCGTAATGTGTCATAAAAAGTATACCCAAAAATCAAGTAATTCAAAAATTTGCCAAGAGATGTCAGAATGGTAGCTAATAATATTTAATTCATTTGGTTGATTTTCATTGATCTTTTAACAATAAATACTTTATAAATGTTATTATATATTATGTATCTTTTATAAAAGCATAAAAATATATAAATATAGGCTAATACTATATCGTCTGTTAGACTAGCCTGCCATCTATTGCAAGAACGCTGAACTAATTTGACAGTTGATTTTTAAATAAATCATCTAAGCTCATTTTAAAAATTTCTTAATTAATATGTGATTAATAATAACATTCCTTATAATAGTCTAGTTTTTTTAAAGTAGGTTTGGACGCCACTCCTGAACCCCCTTAACATCCTCCATTTTCCTTATTTAAATCTGATTCTCTAAAGGATTTGTTTTAACAAGTAGTATACAAGTTTAATTAATTATTTTTCACTCTAGATATTATACTAATTAGAAAAAGGCTGTATTATTTTTATATAAAAAAATGCACCTCTTGAAGGCGAGAATCAACCGTTTTCCCGCCATTACACCCCCTCTTAACGCTTAACAAGAGTAAAATAATGAGCCGGAACTTGTTGTTGTTTTTGTATATGGAAGTGATCCAAGAGAAATAACGATCCATAAAGCAGTCGGCGGCGGAATCTTTTATTTCAGCGAAAACAGCCAGCAAAGAGATTTTCGTTTGCTAGCAGCAGACAAAACATACTACATACACACAGAGATTCGTAATATGAACGTGTATGGGTGTATGGGGTGGGGTAGATTCTCTCTATCTCTATCCTTGTCTGGTCGTTAATAAATAATTCAAAAGGGTTTAGATTACGCGCAAAGAGAATAAGCGAAAGTAAAAGAGACAGATAACTTATCTATATAACGTACGTATAGCCTACGTATACGATATAGATAATAAAATTAAAGTTTTGATAAATTGCTTTTTATTATTTTACATAAAATGTTTTTTTTTTAGGTATTTGAGAAATAAATTTTCTCTCCTTGATTTTATATTGTTGTTGTTAAAGTCATTGGATGGGATTTAAGATATAAATAATAGTAGGCCTTGATGAAAAATCTGGTAAGCCTTCTTGTGTAAATGAATGTTGTTTGCTTGTCACACCAAATTTTTTTGGGTCTACATATATTTAGTTTCCGACAGTAAGCACTACTTCACACTACAATCCCGAAATTCCTATAACTTTTTGAGTTATTAATTCCTAAAGTTACGATTTCTCCCATAGGATGTGGTCACTTGACCATCAACAAAAAAATGCACTTGAGTAAATTATTAAATAAATAATGATTGGTATTATTTCGTGTCAACCAGGATTGGTCATAGGCTCTTAGATTATCTCAAATGTTAATGAGGACAGATAATTAAATAATCCAAAAAATACTCCTTCACCTTGGAATACAAACCATCATTAAAAAAATTTCATAAAAAAAATTCTTTTTTTCTCAAAGAATATCACGATCCTTCAGTAGACTTAAAATTTCCTTATTTTCGTTTAATTTATTTTGAAGTAGTTAAAGAGATTAAATATCTTTTAATTTTCATTTGTAATCGTTCTGTAACTAACTACACTTGACTTAAGAATATCATTCATCATCTATTTGTTCAACAAAATTCCAATTTTCATTTTGTCAGTGAGAGATGTATAAAATATTTACAAAAATCTATTATAATTATTCCAGTTAATGAATTTAAGACGTCTTAGAAAAGACATACTAGCACGAACGATGAGTTGACATAGAGAAAGAGAGTGGAGGAGGGGGTGATCTCTCTCTCTCTTTCTCTCTCGTTGACGAGTGATTTAATAAAGCGACCTTTGAGAGATCTCTCTCTCTACGAAGCTTTGCAACGACAACGACAACGACAACGACGTCTTTCTTCTCATCCCCTCCTCTCTCTGACTTATTAAAACCCTTCGCTTTGTCGTATTAATTGAAATATTCCATTATATCCCTTCTCTTACTCTTCTTCGTTTACTTACGCATCGTCGTCATCTTTTTTTCAATATTAATATAAAAAAAAGATGTATTGAATAACAAAAGAGATGATTATAATCATGATGATGATGATGAATAAGAATTAACGGAAATAATTAATTTTTTTTTGTCCCTTGGTGTTAGCTATTTGAATTTTAAATTTAATTAATTTATAAATTTAATTTAATTAAAATAAAAATAAAGATGATTTGGCAATTTTATTCTTCCCTCCAAGTGATGAGTTAAATTTATATTTCAAAAAATTAAAAATTAGACCATGAAGCTGCAAAACCTTTTTTATTAAATACATTTTCATCTAACAAGTAAGTATAAGTTTGGCCCTACACGGTCAATCATTTTGATCAAAAGATTGAATCAAGCCAAATTGGCCGTCTAGGAACCTGTTTGACGCTTGAGCCAATCAATTGAAGGTGATTGATTAGAATTAAATTTGAATGACTCAATCGATTGATCGTCTAGGCGCATTTTGATCAATCTTTACATCAGTCACACGCCGGCTAACCATGGAGTTTACACGGCTCTCTCCAAAAAGATACAAAACGAAGACGAAATTGGAGAAAAAAGCACACAAAGTTCAGAACATGAGTTTGTGAGCCTCATAATAGAATTGCAATTGAATAAATGCTCATGAGGGAAGCGATCTCTTAGTTTATGCCATTCCTTGGACCAACGTCGTTTTCGATTTTTGTTTTTCCCTTTAACGGCAACCAACATCAATACAAGAAAGGTCAAATTGATGCTGGACACCATTGTTCGAAGTGTCCTTCCTAGTCGATAACTGAGTTTTGACCAAAAGATTGAAGATTATGGTAATTGACACGCGCTTCAATCAACCTTCAATCTTTTGATCAAAAATCAAAACTCAGTCACATTTGAGTTTTCGACTCGGAAAGACGCTTCGAACAATGGTCTCCAACACCGATTTGACCTTCCTTACATTGACATTGGTTGCCGTTAAAGGAAAAACCAAAAGCGGAAACGACGTTGGTTCAAGGGGTGGTACAAATTCTTCTTGAGCATTTACTCCATTACAATTATATTATGAGGCTCACAAACTCATGTTCTGAACTTTGTGGGCTTTTTTCTCGAATATCGTCTTCATCTTGTATATATTTTTTTGGAAGAGCGAGGTAAACTTCATGGTTGCCCTGCGAGGAACTGTATTGATTGATCAAAATGGGCCTAGACGATAAATCGTTTGAGTCAAATGATTGAGTGATTCAAACTTTCTATCAACCACCTTCAATGATTGACTCAAGCGTTAAACAGGTTCCTAGACGGTCAATCTGGCTTGATTCAATCGATTGATCAAAATGATTCACCGTGTAAGGGGCATCTTAAGACGTATCTTCATATAGACATTTTTTTTTTAAGAATCCAGTAATGAAATTCGGACCAGGATTGGAGACAAAGATCTTAATTATTACCACTGAGTTTCAAAAGATTTGGCCAGAGATAAAAAGGTTGATTCGGATTTTTGAAAAAGTTATTAATTTTCTCGATTGAGGTTTAAAAAAAAAAATAAAGTCAATAATATCGCTTAAGGAGTGGGTAGAAGGGAGTTTCTCTCTTAAGGTAAAAAAAAAACAAGATTTTAACTTCCAAACATTTTCTCTAAAATAAATAAATAAATAAATAGAAGGTAAAAAGAAGTAAAACTTTTTTTCCTTTGTTGTTGTTGTTGTTGTTATTGGTCTATATAAAAGAGAAAGACTTATTGATTTAAGATACAAATCCTTATATTGCGATATATTGACACTTTGGAAACGCAATCATCCTGACAATGCTTTAAGCGTGCCCTCGATGCTTTTAGTTTAAGAATTTATGATTTAGACAAAAAAACAATATTCAATTTTGTGTTATTTGAAACTTTTTTTTTTTTTTTACGCCAAAACATTTGGTTTTGAGCCAGAATTTTTTAAAGAGAAAAAATAAATAAACATCTCTTTTTATACGGACATTGTTTAAAATCTAGAAAAATAACATAAATAAATGAATTTATAACATCATATATTAAGTGATGATCGTAGGGTAGGGCGATTATTATGACTCCTCTGAAATGGGGAAATTCATGTCATGGAGATGCGAGAGGAATATGACCTGTTGGGGTAAATTCCCAAGTCCCAATTCACCCTGCATAAGCCGAGTTAAAGAACTTCGTTCCAAAAAGGATTGTTAGTAATCTAGGCATTGATATACAGCACATGGTAATTTTTTGCTGAGATGTAAACCTTGTCCAAATTTGCCATAGGCAGGCCATCCCTTAGTAAGAGAAAATTATGGTGTACAGTTGGAGATAGCTCATTCTAACTCTCCATCCCTCATTCTTCCTATATCCTATATCTCAGGCCAACTTGTTTCCCTTCTAAGAAATTGGATTTAGGAAATAAAGTAATTAACAATCTAAACGAAGGGGTTAAACTAGGCAATTCATTAGAATATGCAGATTCTGAAAGATTAATTTCAGCTTAGTAATCTACATCGTGACTCTATTATATTGAATAAGCCAATAATGCCCAGTGGCTCAGAGAGCTGCTCGTGCCTAGGATTCCTAGTTCGCTTCCAGTCAAGAATTTATAATATTTCAACTGAACCAATCATTTGAAATGAATGAGGCGTTTACTGTAGAAAGGCAACTAGTCCAACAAACCTGCATTTTCAGTTGATTGGATGAATTTGTTTTAAATAGGTCAACACATTGTTTACCGATTAAAGGTGGATTCACACCGGGACCTGACTTGAAGCTCGAGTTGAGTCCGGTGGCGAACCCAACCTATGTATTCCTATGGAGGTCCACACATACTGCTTCCGAAACGGAGTTGTCGGCAGCAGTGTGAACATCTTCCATAGGAATACATAGGTTGGGTTCACTACTGCTAACTCAAGTCAAGTCAGGCCCCGGCTTGAATCCATCCTAAAAGACACTTGTCCACCAAATAGGACGGCTATGGCGACGCCTTCAGATTTCTGTTTAACTGCAGTTAGGTAACTAGTCCCGGACTTGTTCCCTGTTTTTTGCCTCTCCTGAAAAATTTTAAAATATAGAATGATGCCTTTCTGCAGTAAGCGATTCAAATAGGAATGGGGTCTAATGCAAATAAAAAAAAAAAATATATATTTCATAAAAATGAATATGTGAAAGCCACATCAGATAACCTGATGCCGCAGTAGCAACCTCAAACATCCACTCTTTTTCTAAGCCATAAATTCACAAAATATAATAAAATTCTATCTAAAATGACATATTTATAATAAAATTGATTAATTTTTGGCGGTAATCCAACAATGTTAAATACCAATTATAATTCAAATGACTAAATTTAATGAGAGACTTCTTTTATTTTATTGCTTTTTGTTTAAAAGGGCAAGAAAGAAAAGAAAAAAAAAATTATTTTCTGATACCATGCCAAATTATCATGTTACTCATGCGTGGTCCAGAGTTTATGTAGATTCTAAATGTACTGACGAATTCCCCCCCATTTCAACCCCGTATACTTTTTATTTCTCAAAAATTTAGTCAAAATGTTTTAATAATTACCCTTATTGAATTTGTCTTTTAATTAAAACATCAACAATAAAAAAAAAAAAATATCAAGGCGGCTGATGAAATCAATTAATTTTCAAGAAGTAAAATTAAATTTTAGTCATTTTCTCTCCCTCTTTAACCCTTTTTCTAAAAATAGAAGAGAAGAAGATTAAGAGGTGGGGAATGAGTGTTAGTAGTCGTCATTGCTGCTGTTGTTGTTGTAGTTGTAAATATCCAACCCTTTTTATTCTCTATCTCCATTCATGTGGAGGAGGGGGGGGATGGAACATGAACGCATCATTGTTAATTGCTTGTCACTCTCTATATTGTCCCTCTCTTCTCTATCTCTCTCTACCTGTATATATATATATAAAAAGGGGATTTCAAAAATATAAAATTAAATAAAACATTCACCTCCCTCTCTTATTCTATTTTTTTTATTTCCGCTTCATATGACAATTATCTGAAACACGATTTTGTTTCATTTGTCCTCGTCGTCGTAATATTTTATATAGGTATATATATATTTTTTTTTTTTTTTGAAAAAATTAAAGTTGAAATCTTAAAGGGGTCACATTTCATTGTATTTTCTTACGCATGGTTAAATCTAAATGGCGTTAATTTACAAGATATCAGTTTTTTTTTCATTTCTCTTTTTTCTTTTCTAATACACACCTTTTGATAACATTTTAGCTATTTACATTTTAAAAATAAATGAATAAATATAGATAAGTATCTTGGTTATTTTCCTTTTATATTTAGATACATACAGTAGGTAATATGAATTCGTTAGCTATATTTTAATAACAACTATCTTTTTTTTCTTTGATAATATTTAGAAGCTGAACTCGAAAAAATAAAAATACATAACTTTGTTATTTTAGAAAAAAAAA
>JAKCPI010021977.1:0-17446 GCA_023213315.1 Euborellia annulipes | reverse complement strand
GAACCCTGAGGGCCCCGAGCCCTCTCAAAGAGAAATTTTCATTAAATTTTTTACCGTTTTACCGGAGATCTGAAGGCCCAGGCCCTCTCAAATAGAAATTTTCATTATTTTTTTTTTTATCTAAATTTTTCCGTTTTTATCGGAGCTACAGTTTTTTAGCCCGGCCCGGCCCGAGGGCTCTCCAAGGTCCGTCCCCCGCATCGCGGGGTCTGCGGGGGCGTACGTTACGCCACTGCTCTTTGGCTAATTATATTGAAATTCTTCGAGGCTTGAGACATGAATACTTATATATTAATAACAAGTGAATACTTGTATATTACCGTAAATAAAATACGGTTATCGTTTAATGTCTTATATGGCCTGAGTTGCCGAAAAGATTGTCCATGTATGTGTGAGTTCGAGTGTGAATGGGAAAAGTGTGTATAAAAAAAAAAAAAATTACAAATGGAACAATTTTATTTCATTAAAATTTTAGTTTTCAGTGTGAATCTATTTTTTCCCTTCTTAATAACTCGACTTCAGAAATGAGGTTACACCTAAAAATCTCTCTTTTCATGGAAACTGTTTAAAAAAATAGAACTAAAACAAGTGGATATTTCATAATTTACATATCTAATAGTTAATAGAAAATTATTCTCAATTTCTGCTATAAATTTTCTATTATTATAAAACTTTAAAAGACTCGACGACAATCGTATTTCATTTCATAAACGATAAAAATATTTTTTTATTAAGAGATAAACGCGTTTCAAATAAACGTCCCGTTGTGACTTTTTATTTTTTTCTTCTGCTTTCAGGTTTTTCCTTTTGGCCTCTGCACCAGCGGCAATCGAATATTCGCTTCTCCCTCGCCATGTGAGTTGACTGTTTTTTTATTGTTTTGTAATTTATATTATCATTATACCCTATGACTCTCTATTATCCTAAAGTAAGTAGCACTTGTCTTATTTGCTACACTACTTAGCTATATCCTAGTCATTTAAATAACTAAATTTGAGGTTTATTTTTTTTGTCGGATAGGCATATTATTTTTCTTTTTAAGTGTCCTCGTTATTTTGTTCTATATGCTATATAATTTACTTGATGATACTGCATTTAACAAAAATTTAATATCATTAAATCAATTACATCTCCTGGTTTTCAATTTTTTTTTTATTTTTTTATGAAAGTTTATTTTCCAAAAAAAAAAAAGTAATTATTTTTCACTTTGGGAATTCTCTTTCATTTTATTTTTTAGTTTTCCCATGGGGTCAGTATACTTACCTATTTCAATTTTCCGAGCCTTTTAGGTTGATGGCACTCCTAAATTCTTAGAAAGGATTAAACTAAATTATTATTGCTAGGCTATAGATTGACTTTTTCCATTATAAAATGCTTATATTCAGGGTTGCATTTTAATTTTGCTTAAATTATTTCTTAATTCTTATTCGAATTGGCAAAATTATTATCCTTGTTTAATACCGTACATACAGGTCCAAATGCCTTTACATACGCATATCTAACATTTTCAAACATCAACAATAATATTTTTTTTAATTTCGCATAAATTACTTTAAATGAAAATTTTATTTCCAAATTCTTTTGGTATCTTTTGGTAAGAGTGCTATTCTAAAAAAGATGTTCTCTTTTGCAGATTCGTGTGTATCTCGCCAGTGCAACGTGGGATTTCAAGCTGAGCTCAAAGACTGCATGGGCTTCGAGTAACCTTCACTGTAACAGAACTCGAGGCGGTATCAAAAGGTAATAATTGCGTGGTGCAAAATTTTGAAGGGGGGTAGATGAATTAGCTTTTACAGGATGTTGTTTTTCTTCAGCAACTGACCCCAAATAGAATTAGATCTTTTTTTAATATCAATCTAAAGTTTTAAATAGATAATTTTCAGAAATAATTGTTTTAACGAATAAATTATAAATCAAATAATTTTCACTTTTAATTAATTTTCAATTCTAATTTCTTAATTAAATTTGGATTATTAAAAAAAGTTTCAAATAAATTTTTATAAAAATTTTTTGCTAAAAATCTAACTTAATTTTTTAAAAAATTTTATTAATAATTAGCTAGATTTCCTCCGCACCTGTTCGGACACCCGACTTACGGTTTTTCGAATTATAAATCACAATTCTTTTTTGAAATTTCGCATACTTTTTTTAATGCAAATAATAAAAAGAATTGTTCGTGAAGTGCATTATTTTTGCTTGAATTATTTCCGAATTTTGTTTTTGTTTTTATTTTAAAAGAAAAAGAAGTCTTCAAGAATAAGTATTACACGAAATTTTTTAATAAGTAAGTAAATTTCTTATATAATAGTTATTAAAATAAAATGAGCAAAACTAATTCAAATTTTAAATTTTTCAGATGACTTGTATTTCCTTGATGTTCTTGTTTCATTTTTGTTAAATAAAAACATATAAACTTATTTAATAATACAAATGGAGGAAAAGTTTTGGCTCAAGAGTGTATCCTTTCAACCACTTTGTTGTTTTTTTCCCCCCCTTCCCGCCGTCACCCTAGTCGGAATGCAACAGAAGTTTCTGTGACGGAAATTTTCGCTGCACAAGCTTACATTCAAAACACACAGCCAGCGACAGACTTGACGGAAATTTCAAAACGGAAAATTTAATGTGTGAAGTGAAGTGCAAATAAAAAAAAGAAGTCTTCAAGATTAATTTTAAAAGCAACAAAATTTCAAAAGTAAGTAAATTTTCATTAAGTGATAAAATCAAAATAAGAATTTTTTTTTTTTTAGGGAAATTAATAATCTTTTGTCAAGATTTGCCGTTTGCCATACTCCAGTTCTTCCTGGCACGACGAAATCATCATTGGTGAGGATTGGTGGGCTACGAGAGGAGGAGGAGTCGCAAAAAAAAAAAAAAATAAAAAAACAATCTTTCACAACTTTTCGAGTAAAAATATTCGAATTGGGTGTCTGAAGAAGGGTTACCAGGCTTAGGGTTTTTCTAATTATAATGCCCCAAAACATTTAAGAGGTTCAAATTATTACCCTCCGTTTCAAATACTATATGTTACTTAATTTCAAATAGATTCATTGAAAATTGTGGATTTTTTATAAAAACATACCTACATTTTTCCATTTCATTTATACTGTATATGGGTCATTCCATGCCAAATCGACAAATTTTTTTCCTGACACCCGCCGATTTCGCTGAAAATTTCCTATCTTTTTTCTACCCCTTAAAAGACATTTTTGTATTTTTTCAAATTTTTTTACTCAAATAAAAAAAATTTACGGATTTTTGAAAAAAAAAACTGCTCTTTTTTTTTAAATAATTATGACGTATTTTAATATTGATATTTCGAAACCCCGCAAGGCTATAAAAATTTTGTTTTTTAATGTAGTTTTCAGAAAAAAATACAAAAAGAAGCCCGGATATATGAAATATTTCAGTTTTTTTGAAAAAACCCTAATTTTAAATCGACCATTTTTTTTTAAATTTTTTTTAACTCAAAAAAAAACTTCAACTAATTCTACAATTATCCCCCCCCCCTAATTTCAAGATGTGCCGACGATTGCTTCTATTTTTTTTTTTTTTTGTTATAAAAAAATTTTCCTTGAAATTTAGTTTATTTTTTACGTAACTTTTTTATGAAATTTTTTCAGCTTTCTCGTGACACTTTAGAAGTTGAAAAATGATATTTTATTCGAAAATTTTAAGTCATCATACTAAAAATTGTTTTTTTTTCAGTAAAGTACGAGACTGAAAAAAAAAACAATTTTTAGTATGATGAAATTTTTGATTTTAGTTAATTAGTCACCGTCGACAAATACTTGTGAATCTTGTCACATCAAATGTTTCTGATATTTTCTCTTTTTTGTTCAAATTTTGTATTGATTTTTGCAATTATTTTTTTCATTTCGGGGAAGAGGCGAAGTCTCTCCAGTTTCCCTGTTTACTTTTTCTCCCTGTATCTGTATATGTGTGTGTGTGTGTGTGTGAGGCTAACTACAAACCAATCGATTTCAAATTTTAAATTTCTAGCCTAGATACAATAGCCAGGATATCCATTTTGCATTAAACCTATAATTACTATCCATGCAATCCGCTTTTCATCATTGCTCGATATCGCCTTCCTGAGTAAATATCATCTAATTTCAAGTTGATTATCAAAATACTTTTAATTAATATTCTATGTATGTTCGGTAAAATTTTATTGATTTTTTTGATTAAAATATTTAGCGTTTTTTTTAAAAATATTAGATGTTTGCCTAAAATTTTTTTAATATAATAGCCAGTTGCCATTTCTTTTTTTTTATTATGGAGAAAATTTTTTTTTAACATGGTTGTATGTTTTTTGTTGGGCTCCATGGCCCCCGGGGATCGAACCCAGGATCTCAAGCCTTTCCGGTGCATCGGTGTGCTGTCCATTGCTCCGGACTTTCGACCCAAAAAATTTTTTATTCAATTATTTCTGACACTCACTGTTTTTCTCCATACTAGGGCTCGAATCCAAATTTTATTTCGTGACCTGGTTATTTAAATATTTTTCAATGAGAATTTTTTTTTAATTTTGACTGGTTGGCACTAGTTGAAACATTGTAATATTTTAATAGGTAAAATTATAAAAACACTTGGTAATTGTTTCAAGTTAAATTTATTTATATAAATACTTAATACTTGACGCGTCATCTTCAGAGATGATTACATACTCTACTAGATACTAAATTTAACTTGACCAAGTGTACCAATTTTTACTATTAAAAAAAAAATTCATTTTGTGGTTTAATGAAACCACGATGCAAGTGAAACTTTTTTTTTTCGGATCCTAGGCGTTTAACTGAAAATTTTCAGAAAATTATTCAATTAAGGGTATTAAAATCGCGTTTTTAATCTTAATTTAATAATTGGAAAATGGGGATGATAATGGGAAATCAATAGAGGCATGTTAAAAACTGAGAACAATATTTATTTAGTAATTGAATCATTTTAAATTATTTTAAAATTTATATTTTATCAATTTAAAATTAATAATAAATAATAATTAAATCTCACAATTATTTTTTTATAATTCGTCATATATATTAAATTTCAACTTTCCTATTTTTGTCGTCACGGCTTGTGACGTTCATGGCGTCAGGGCTCCGGGTTTTGACGTCACGGCTTGTAACGCGGCATGCTGATAGAAGAGCGAAAAAATTTGAGGCCATCAAATAAAAGTTTCACTTAAAAAAAAATAGTAAAATAAAACAAATTTTTTTATTGAAAAGTTTTTTATTTATTATTATACCAAAAAAAAAAAAAACTACAAAAACAATAAAAAATTACAAATAAATACGAAAAAAAAATTTATAATAATTTTTAGCCTCTTCTTGGGACTGAAACAATTTGAGAAATAGGAAGTAGTGAGATTAATTTTAAAAATTTTCGATTCCGGCTAGAATTTGACCCATATGCCCCTAATTTGTCTTCAAATGTTGATTAAAAAAAAGAAAGTAATCCGCCTTCCTTTTACACTCTAAATAATAAAGTCATAAACTTGTATTTTATTATTTAACATTTTAATAAATAATAAAGAAGTTTTCATTAATTTTTTTTTTTTTTTTTAATTAAATCGAGAGGATTATAAAACAAACAAAAATTTTACCTTAAGTTTACGTCAGTAAATTCTTTTGATATGGATTAAGTATTTATTTTATACCTTTATAGTATAAAATCATTAACCCAAAGCTTTTAAGCTTCGGAAAAAAAAATTATCGATTTATCTTTCAATTTTAGTTCATAAATTTATTTTTAGCCTTGGAAGGTATGAAAAAAAAATTGGATATTTAATATTCATGAATTTTTTTTTGACAAACAACCAAATATTAATTTTTTTTTTTACCTTTCAAAAGAAATATTCATTTAATCTCTAATGAAAAAAGACTTTTATTCTCTCCGATAAATTTCACTTAATTATCTATTTTTTACTTTATCAAACGAAATCGTGTAGGAAAGTATAAATAAATCCATCCATATAGGCTTTTTTCATTTGTTTAAAATTTTACTTTTTTTACTTTCTCTTACCTCTATAGATGTTAACTTGACTCATAGCGAGAGGAGATAAACCAAATAAATTGGCCAGATTTTTATTTTTCTTCATCCTTTTCAATAATCATTTATTTGTTACATTTGCGACTCTTCGCGGCCCCCTGCGGACAATCCATGGCCCCCAGGGGGCCGCGGCCCACTACTTTAAGAAGCCCTACTTTCTCGTACTGTATACGAAGTTTTCATAGAAAAAATATTAGGCCTGTACTTTTATATTTAAATAATATTTTTTCTTAACTAAACAAAAGTCAAATTTTGTAAAATTTTTGTTGAGTTTTTTATGGAGCCAATCGACGACTGGCTTAAGGGGCGGAATAAAGAAAAATTATATTACCTATAGTACATATATGAATATTGCGGGAGTCAGAAGAAACACTAGAAATTATTTTGTTTTATAAAATGATTTTGAATAAAAAAATTTCGTTGATAGTTTGGGCTGGAGGTTGAAATTAATAAGTAGGAGAAGAAAACCAGCGCCTCTTTTTCCACCATACACGCTATTTATTTGCAAATATTTCGGGTTGCAAAACGCCACCCATCATCAGTGCAGCAACTATATAAAGATAACAATATAAAATATAAAATAAAATAAAATTATTATACAGAAAATATTTCAAAAATTAGCTTACATAGTTTTGGTGGTGGATGTCGTCTATATTTTTGCCTCTGTTTATATAAATGCATGCTCACAATTTGGGCCATACATAGGACTTCAACAATATTAGAATATTAATAACAGAAAAGGACCGCAAAAAACGCGAATTTTTAGAAAAATGCCACATATATCTCAACATCGAAAGGGCTGTTAACCACCAAAGGGACTTGGAGGGGCTAAATTTACATTTTTGTATCATTTTTTTAAATAAAAGTAAACAGCTTGCCTGTCACTGAGCATCGGGTTTTTGCGCATTTTCATCATATATAGATCCTTATGCGCATCTTCCTCCCTCCCCCACCTTCCTCTTTTATATATGTTAAAATAAAAAGTCGTCTCATTCATTGCTGGTAATTTGCCTATTTTAAGATGGCAAGCATTTATACAAACAGAGGCAAAAATATAGACGACATCCACCACCAAAACTATGTAGAAGCCAATTTTTGAAATATTTTCTGTATAATAATTTTATTTTATTTTATATTTTATATTGTATATTGTTATCTTTATATAGTTGCTGCACTGATGATGGGTGGCGTTTTGCAACCCGAAATATTTGCAAATAAATAGTGTGTATGGTGGAAAAAGAGGCGCTGGTTTTCTTCTCCTACTTATTAAAAAAAAATTTCATTTATATTAAAATTTTTTACTGCGCCATTATTAGATTTTTGGAAATTCCGCCCCCATCCCCCCCCCCGTCTATATAATCTCCTGTTACTTATTATTTTATTTTGTATTTATTTCCTAATTACGTTGTTATAATTTGTTTGATTTTTAAAAGTAATCTGTCTACTTCATAAGAACAATCCTTTTTTTTTTAGTATTCTTTTCAAAATATTACTAAACTAGTTCTGAACTAAATACTAGGAACCGACCGAATATTCGGTTTCGGTTACGGTTTCGGCCAGTTTCGGCCAAAAATCATGGTTTCGGCCGTAGTTTCGGTTTCGGCCAAAAAGTAGCCGAACCTTTCGGCCGGCCGAAACCAGAGTCTGAAAAAATGGGATGAGACTCGCATGCAAAAAAAAAAAAAAGGTCAAATAATTTGCACTTGAGGGAGAAAAAAAATTTAGTCTCCCTAAAAAAAGGTAAAATATTTTCACGGGAGGGAAAAAAAATTCAAAAAAAAAAAAAAAAGGTAAAATGAAAAAAAATTTTTATAGGAAATACAAGTTTCGGTTTCGGTTACGGTTTCGGCCGAAACTAAGGTGGAGGCCGAATATTCGGTTTCGGTTGAAAATCTTGTTTCGGTCGGACCCTACTAAATACCCTTCCATTTATCGTTAATACAAAGTCCTAATTTTTTACGTCCTGTCTTTTTGAACGGATATTTATATTTATCTAAGCCTTTTCGCAAATAAAACCAATGAACAGGCCAATAGTGCCCTGCCGCCCTCTGTATTATTTCCAGCACAGTTCATATCAATTTTTTTTTTTATTTAATTTGTAATTTTCTCGAGAATCAATTTCCGTTAGACTTTCTCTCTTTGGGAAACGAAGAATATCAGGAAAAGATTTAGCAAAGTCAATTGGCTTCTTTATTAATGTCTATCATTTAATATCAAATAAAACGAAAGGGGGCCCTAATATGGGTGTTGGCAATAAAAGTCCCCCCCCCCGTCCCAAAGAGAGGGTCTAATCAAATCCAATGTAATTTTGTATTCCCGTTAGGGCCCTCGATTGGATTACCTTCATTCGCACGGGCCGATTGGGACGTGAGAGAGACGACCCCTTCTCTCTCTCTTTTTATACTCCTACCACCTAAAAAAAAGAGCTACCTTGTTCCTCTTGTTGTTGTTGTTGTCGTTGTAACTTTTTGCCCCAGAAAATCCTTTTATCTTAACAAAGAAACGTATTTAAGGACGATTAAATGGAGAGCCTTTTTTTTTTTATACAAATAATTAGATTAAAGAAAAAGAAACTTATGACTTTTAGTCAGGGACTTCCAAATTTATCTAAAGAGATGCTTTTTAAATTCTCAGTCTCTCAGTCTCTGTCTCCAAATGAATTCAAATAACAGAGGTTTTAATAAAGACAAAAAAAAATAAATTTTTTAAGGTCTAATTTGATAATGTCAAAAGTATTATCTCGTAAAATAAATTCTCGAAATAAAAAAAAAACTTGTCTGTCTGTTGAAGGTTTCACAAGATAATAATAATCTCTATTAGGGAAGAGGGTTAAAAAGTTGACAATAAAAAATTTGAATAACTAAAAAATGTCTTTGTGCTTTTATAAGAAGATCCGCTGTAAAGATTACATTTCTAACCTATATTCATTAAAAATTAAACTCCAATTTTACTGACAAGACACACAAATTTGTTAATTTAATATACTGTTTAGAACTGACATGTCCAACCCGCAACCCACGGCCCAGCTGTACATTTTCAGTTGCTTCTTATAAGTTTTACATCGACACTTGTATTTATTTATTAAAAAACAACAAAATAATTTTATTCCGAATTGTTAATAGGCCAATCATCCTATACTATATTTCCTTTGTATGTGTGTGTTTACCACTCTCTCTCGCTGATTGCCCAGAGTCAGAGAGGGAAATTTAAAACTTTGAAGGCGAGGGGTTCCAGGGGGCACCACTTGTTATAAAATAAAGAGGAATTCCTTAAACAAATTAGACTTATGATGGTGTTGTGTCGGAAATATCACAAAAAACTTTTTTTTTTAGTACTGAAGTAGTATTTCACCTTTCGGAAATTAACCTTCGTCAGAGCGCTTATGTAGGCCTGGCCTATATTTAATATATACAGCTGTAGATTCATTGATAATAATAAATAGAGAACATTTAAAAATGATATACCTAAATAAAAAAATCTGGTCGCACAGAGCACAACTTTGTTATAGAAGGGAAGTTGTGTACTGGGTTAGTCAAACCAGATTCTTGTGTTGACATATATTTAACAAGACTGTATGTTTTCTTTTCGTGAAGTCTCCTGGGAATCGAACTCAGGATCTCCAGTATTTCCGGGGCTGTCTGTGTACTGTCCATTACACCAGGCCACCGGACCCTCGACCTACACCTTCAAAACTCACCCTTATATGCAATTTAACTGAGCATTTTACTAACAACGTGAGCTTTGTGCAATGGACAGCACACCCCGGAAAGGCTGGTGATCCTGAGTTTGATTCCCAGGGGCCATGGAGCGTTTGGCATTACCAACATAAAAAAGTCTTGTTAAATATGACTCAATTGTCAGTTGAAGTCCGAATCTAATTATTTTGAATACTAATATCTTATTCAAATACTGTATATAGATCTCGAAAAATATTTAATCTTGACATATGGACCGTTTATTTTGAAAGTGGTGTAAGTCCATTTAAAAAAAAAAATGAGATTTCACATAATTTATGATTAAATTAATGTAAATAACTAGATAGTGGTAAATTTCTTAAAAAAATTCCCATGTTTTGTTCAATTGAAAATTGTTCGGTAAATAGATTTTTTAATAAACAGATATGCTAACCTTTCATTTTCTCGAAACAATAGAAAATGGACTTACACCACTTTCAAAATAAACGGTCCATATATTTAGTTTACAAGCAGGATTCAGGATGTATAATTTACGAACCTAGAAAACTATTAATATTTTGGTACCTAAGAAATACAAGAGTAAAGTGTGCTTCAAAATTTATTTATGAATTTTAATCAAAATCTTTAGAGTCAATTTTGGATTATGTCCTATCAAATATTTAGGGGAGTGAGAAGGAATCTTTCTCCTCTTTTGGTTTAAGCTCTGGCCCAAAATATTCTTGAAACTTCGAACTAGTCTATATTTTATTCCAGACAAAAAAAAAAATAAAAATAAAAAGTTATTTATAAAATTCTCTGATGAATATTCATATTGTCTCTATTAAACCTTGAAATAAAATTATATTCATATTCTCTTTGGGATTTTTCCATACAGTTTTTGCAAAAATATTTTTGAAAGCCTAAACAATAAAACTAAGTTAATAAAAGTTTATTTTAGCGCTAGAATATATTAAAATAATTAAATAAAATAATTAATTTTTGTAAATTTATTGTAATTTTTTAAATAGAAAAAACTTTCATTTGCATCTAAATTGAAAATTTTATTGTTTTAACAAAAATAATTATTCAAATAGTGTAAATAAAAAGGCATTCTCATTCATACCTATATCTTATGTTTTTGTTTTTTTTGTGGTTTGATGAGGAAAAAATTGGATCTTTGAATTATATTATATTAAAAAATTTCTATAAGCTTATGAAAAATTCTCTCAAATTAAGGTTTTTCTAAATAAGGACCCTAAGTTACGCATTAGTGTGTCATAGAAAACAATTAGAAAGTCTCTATGCTCACGCATTTACATATATATTTATGGAGATTTAGGCCTACTGTGTCGGAGTTCTCTGACGTTCTCTTGAATTGACGTTCATTTGTGAATTTATTCCTCAATACTGGCATAGGGTGTTGTTGTACGTCCCATTTAGTTAGGCAGGGTTCCCAGTAGAGGATCATTTCACTTTTGACCGTTGTTCAAGGGAAATAGGAGAATTCCTCTATCGTGTGTTTCTCTCTTTCCGCATTTGAGAGAAAGAGTGTTTTCTCTTTCTCCGAGGCTCTTTGTCCATCAGTGCTGAGTTCTGGGCCTTGGTTGTTTCAGGACAGAGTGAGTTAATGTTCAAGATGTTAGGAGTTCGTATAGGATGTTGTTAGCTTTTAGGGTTCTTTTTTTTCAGCATGCATCTTGAACAACGTCATTCTGTTTCTGAGATGAGCAATCAAGGGGGATCTTCAGTATTGTATTGGCCGGGCTTCCATCCTAAATACTGAATGAATATCAGATCAATTAACTCTGCTTCTTTTTAGCTCGCTAGTAAATGAGATTAGGCAGGTGGGTAGAGATTAATTGATCTGTGAATTGAGTATGTAGATGTGAGTGTGTGTTAATTTTTCTCTTATACTTTTCTTGGGTTGTGGGCGCGTTTCCCCCATTGATTGAAGGCTTACCTGTCTTGCGTGAAGTGCTCGCGTTTCGCGACCGCCTCAAGAATGAAGAGGAAATTCATTTTAGAATTAGTTGACCGCTCCAGTCTTAGATAGTGTGGGATTATGTTAGTTTTTAGAATCAATCCTTCGTTGAACCGAAAGAAGCAGTCAACAGGGTAAGTTAAAAAATATTTCTCAATATAGGCTTATACCTATAATAAGATCAAATAGCCTAATTTTATATTCTGTTTTAGATGGTGTGAGTCCTAGATCGATGACGTTAACGAACTGGATCCTTGTGCAAGTTATCTAAATGGAAAAATTAAAGAAAACTGAAAAAAATGAACTAATTGAAGAAGTGAGTTACCATTTAATGATATTATAATGCCTAATATGCATATTCTTACTGTACTGACTACTTCAATAAAAAAATCTTGGTGTGACTGGTCGCACAGCACACAACTTTCTCTTACCCTTCGGGTAGAGAAGGTTTGTGTACTGTGCTTGTCACTACAGATTTTTTGTGTTGAGATATATTTAGTTTCCGCCGTTATATTAGAATTCAAGATGTAAAATTTATAAACAGAAAAATATTTATATTTTTTTACCATGGCAACCATTTCTCCTATCTTTCCTATGAAGTACAAGAGTAAAGTGGTCTTTAGAAGAGCATCTAAAAAATAATTGATTTTAAAAAACTCCACCCCTCCCTTTTCAAACAACCCACCCACCCACCCCCCCACCACGCCCACCCCAAAACCACTTTTGGGGACCCCCAAAACCCAAAAACACCCAAAAAAAATAAATTTAACAATAACTCTCTCCCTTTATAAAAAAAAAAGAAAAAAAAGAAAAAAAAAAAAACTCCTCTTTTTTTTTTTTTTTTGATTTTTTTTTTTTTAAACTCAACAATTTTTGATTTAAGGGGGGGGGCTAATAAAAAGAGGAGAAAGATGGGGATCCCAAGGGCTAGGGGAGTAATCGTTTTCCACCTTTATGTCGTTTTGATAAATGGGCCATCTGAATGTGAATAATTCCTAGTAAAGAAGAATTTAAATTTCATTAAACTTTTTAAAACAATTTAACCGTGTTGTTTGTGTTTACTTAAATAGCTCTTGGATGAAAAAATTAATAGAATTTTGTAAAACGTCTAGAGATAATTTTCGAGTTGGTAGGTCCCATGGTGAGGATTTCTCTGACAATATTTTTCGTTTTTGTCATTGAGGCCATCAACACGATGACTCAGCGCTCGTCTGAACACTTCATTTTCTTTAATAGAAGCCAACAGGATTCTCGTCTCAATGTCTCACAGGGTGTTCTCAGCTAAAGACACGAGACATAATTGCTTCCATGTTGCCTTAAAATTGGACAACTAACATTACGTAATTTATTTCTTGGTTATTTTTAATTTGGGAAATTTCTTCTTGTTTAGTTTTGGAGTTATTTTAAATGAGTTGTCTGCGTTTCTGTTTAAAATTAATTATTGTATTTTTACAAATCGAGTCGATAAAGAAGGAATGTATGGCAAGATTTATATGAATTTTATTAGGAACATTGGACTAAATTATAAATCTTGTACTTAATTTTTGCTTATATAGAGCCATTTAACCAAGAGCGGATCCAGAGGTGTTTCTCGGGGGGGGGGGGTAATTTGGTGTGATTGGTCGCACAACACACAATCTTTTCTTAATTTCGGTAATTTAAAGGCGCATTCTGTACTTGTTTGATAAGTATTTTTTTTCAAATCTCGGGAGGGGAGGGGGATGATTATAAAAAAATAAATAAAAACACTTGGTGATTGTTTCAATTTATTTATTGATATAAATACTTAAAACGTATTTCGACACTTAAGAAGTACTTTTAATCTATTTTCTAAAGATTTATTTAATTAACTTAAGAAGTACTTATGATGCTGACACGTTTTTCTCAATTAGATCAGCCGTTACCTTGATTTCAAAGGGGAATGAGAGTGAGAAATACCTCTTCTTGTCCCCCCCCCCCACGGGCTTCTATGAACGTTTTGAGATTCCTTGAATGAAATGAATGTGTGTGTGTCTATACAGACATTTTTACATCCAATTTTAAGCATGAATAAATTGAGCTAGGGGGCTGAAATTTTATATTTAAGTTCGGCGCCCCCCTAGGGCGTGAAAATAAGCTTTTAAACAAACTACTAGTACTTTACTGATGTACTTTTTCAGTTTTTTTTTTCGATTTTCTCAAAATTCGCTCCAACGATTTTGATTAAAATTCAAAAATCAATTATTTTTTAGATGCTCTTTAAAATGTATATTCTCATTTTGCCATTAAAATCTTCTTAAGACCTTGTACTTTATAGAGAAGATAAGAGAAATGATTGCCATGGTAACAAAATATAAATATTTTTCCATACTTATAAATTTTACATCTTGAATTCGAATGTAGCGTACTGCCGGGAACTAAATATATCTCGACACACAAAAATCTGGTGTGACAAGCACAGGACACAACTTTCTAATCGAAGTTAAAAGGAAGTTGTGTGCTGTGCGACCAGTCACACCACATCTTTTTAAAGTGGATTTTATTGGAAATATTTCAATTTATTATTTTTGTAAATTTTCCACTTTTTTCTTCTTTTTTATTGAAATTTTCTTGTTTTTTGGGCGTCCTCTTGCTACTACAGTAGTTGTTTCTGTATTGGAATAAAGTTTAGAAACCGTCAATTTCCTTTGAAAGTTATAAGATCATCTTTATAAGTTTTAATGAAATATTTATTCCCCAATAATAATTTTAAATTTTTCGAATTAGGAAAATGTTTTTATTTAAAACTTTATTAATCCCCCTTCATTATATAAAATCAGCATTAAGCTTTTAATAATATGCAAAACTTTAAGATGTCTTAAATACTTATATCGCGAATTAGATGGAAAATCAAAAGTTTTTGTTTTTAAAACTTTAATTTTTTTTTTTTTTTTTATGGTAGGAAAAGCTTTAACTTTACATTACTTAAATGCAATATGAGTGAAGAAGTTATGGCAAACCTATTTCCCTCTTAATGAACTTTTAAATGATGACCGCAATAAGCAACCTCCGTTAGGGATTTCTTATTATATGCCTTCCGAAGCGACCGTAAGTTTTAATGGAAATCCTCATCAAATGATTTATCTACCCACAAATTCTCTTCGCAATGGGTCAACCATAATTTTAAAATGGGTTCTTCTTCTTCTTCTGCCCATTCTCGCCTTAAATTAGACAATTCAATCACTCTAATGGTGATTGGAGAAACAAAATAATTATTTACATCTTCGCCATTAATTCGGAGAGTGATCGTAAATTTTTTAGAAGAATTTATTATTAACAGAAAATAATAATCTTTGTGCGTTACACACCCTTGTGCTTGGTCGTTATAATAGTATTCAAATTATCTACGTCATCAGGCATCGAATATATTGGAGCACACTTGAAAAAAATTGTTAATTTTTTTTAGCCCTCTTTTCCAAATTGTTTCCTTGATCGGCTACTGATCTAAAACCCCTTTGGGATTTATTATTTCTAAATTCTTACTCCTTAAAGCAGGAGTGGGGAAACTACGGCCCGCCATGTCATATTATGCGGCCCGCGAGCACGAAGTGAAGTTTACTTGTTACCTTCTGAAGTTGTTAAGGTGCAAAGTAAAAATCAATTTTTGTTTTTTAAGATTAAATTTATTTTGCTTTTGAACAGATATACAGTTTCGGAGATATTTACATTCCATCTTTAGACTAAAAAACAAGTAAGGGAGCGTACAAGTATTACGTAACTCAATTTGGGGGGCGGGGTTGAACAACGAGTTACGTAACTGGTATTTTAGCGACTTTCCGATACCTTGCGCAACATAATTGTGACTTTTAGATAAAAATGGCCACTTGAGCATTACGTAACGTCTAGGGGGGGGTCCAGGAAAATGTTACGGCGCGTTACATGGGGGAGGGGGTCAAAAATCTTCAAAAATTGCGTTACGTAATACTTGTACGCTCCCAAAGTACATTGATATAAAATAATGATAACATTGTACATTGTGATGGTCATTTATGCCAATGTTCTTGATTTTTTTTTATCCGTAAGATGGAGTATAAATATCTCCGAAACTGTATGCCTGTACAGAAGCAGTCGCGAAAAATAAATTCCATCCAAAAAAACAAAATTTGTTTTTACTTTGTCTCCTACCAGAAGGTAATCACCAGGAGTAAACCTCCTTTCAAAAGTTGAAGAGAATTAAATATATAATAAACTAAATTTTGAGATTTCGGAAGAGGGGGTGGGGGGGGGGGGGGAACTCTCAACTTTTTTTTATCGCGGCGTGGTAGTATATAAGGATATAAGAATTTCCAAGTATAAAAGGAAATATAAGATGATTAGTATTTTGAAAAGAAAGTTTGTATCGCCTATGTATATCTAATGAAAGTAATATAAAGTAAGATATGTCAAATGTTATAAAGTTTTCTGAGTTATGTTAAAAAAAAAAAAAATCTCGACAGCTTTTTCTTTCTCCATTAGTATTTTTAAAAATACTTAATTTTGCATTCGCCTTCTTAATTGTTCGCAAGTAAAGATCGCCATATGTTATATTTATGACATCGGCGGGAAATTTATATCCTATAGGTAATATCTCATCCAACTTTTAATAATGACTGACTTTTTTTAATAAATCGAATACGGGTGCGACTTTCTGATCCTGGAACAGCTAAAGGTTAAGAATTTAAATGGATGTTTTTAGGGCGATGGCGTCCATATGCCACCACCAAAGACCCTCTGCGTAATTGTATCAAGAAAAGGGAAATCGATAGGGACAAGGGGGGCGAAACTCTCGAAGGGTGGGGCGCAAGTTTTAAGGGCCTATCGACACCACCACCTCCGACTATCGCTACTCGATCAAGGGAAATTCACACCCTCTGTATGCAGAGGGTGTATAAAAATATATACACATACAAAGATAAAATAAATAGACGGAAACGGAAAGAGTTAGAGTGTTGGGATGTTTCAATTCACCTCACAAGGTAAAGCGAATTTCCTTCCAAATATATATATTTTTTTTATCATTCTTCATCCATAAATATGAAATTGATAAACGATAACCATTAGTTCAAGGCAGTTTTATTTAAGTAGGTACTTTTTTTCGAATTAAATAAGAATAAATTTTCTAATATTATAGGGAATCGTGTCAAGACCATAGACTATAACGACTACGCTAGGGGACATTTGGTATTTGGGTATTTTTTTTTTTAAAGAGAGAAAGAATCATACCACAAGGAAGTAGATAATCTTTCTCTTACCTCTATATATATGTTAATATATAGAGAAAGAAAGTATTGGGTTCATGTCAAAAATTCGATGTCGAGATTTTGTGGATATAGTCTTCACGTTTTGAGTCCCCTGAATCAAAAAAGTGGTTTTCGCGACATGGTCTGTCTGTCTATCTGTCTGTGTGTCTGGAACAAAATATCTCAAGAACGAAAAGAGCTAGGAGGTTGAAATTTTATATTTAAGTTAGGCACCCCCATGGGACGTGTCACGAAGCTTTTGCACAAAATCGACCTAAGAGTACTAGTACTTTACTGATGCACTTTTTCAGTTTTTTTTTTTTCGATTTTCTCTAAATTCGCTCCAAAAATTTTTTTTGAAAATTCAAAAATCTTAATTACTTTTTAGATTCTCTTAAAAATGTATATTCTCATTTTGTCATTGAAATCTTCTGAAGACCACTTTACTCTTGTACTCCATATAAAAGATAAGAGAAATGGTTGCCAAGGTAACAAATATAAATATT
>JAKCPI010021976.1:0-51344 GCA_023213315.1 Euborellia annulipes | reverse complement strand
CTCTATGCATGGACTTTCTACGTTTAAACAAATTTCCTAAAAAATACAATCAAATGAACAAAGTTGTTGACCAGATTGTCTATCTTGAAGGCGTTTGAAGAAAGCTCGTTCTGTTCAAGCAAATAGTCATAAATTTGAGTGCGAGTTATATACTGGAATAAAAAAAAAAAAAAAAAAAAAAATGAAATGTGGATGAACAACTCTCTATTGGCGACCTCCCTGTTCTTTCTCATCACGAGACTTTTTTTTAGCGAAAGGTTGTCTAATGGAATTGATTGGTTTTTTTTTTTCTTCAATTGGGCCATCATGAAATGGAGCAAAAGGGAAGGGGAAAAGAAAAGGGATCAAAATACCACTACTTATATACGTATTTACTAACAAATAATTGTGGGATTTAAGAGAGATCTTTAATTAAATATTATTTAAATCTCACATTATTTAATTAAAATTAGTTTTTGTTGATTTTGTTTTCCTTTTATGGCAATTACCGATGCTCCAAGTGCAATTTGAAATAATTTTATTAAACAAAGATAAAACAAAAGTAGATACAAGTGTGATATATCATTTTAATCGGGAGAACGTGAAGTTTTAGAATACCTAATAAAAATTAAGAAAAATAGGAAAAAATAATATTTCATTTTCCCATTAGCGCTTCCTTCAGATGTTCTTTACTTTTTGAAACTCGACAAATTATTGGAATTTTTTGAGTCATATATTGAAAGATATATTATATATAAATAAAAAGCCCATCTTGTGTTAAGTGTCAAGGATTCGCATTCCATCACTTGCGGCAATCATTTATTTCAATTAATTTGAGATGGAGGTATAAATGGCCTCCTATGCCAAAAAGCACTTAAATTAAAAACAAAAAGGCTTTAATGGACTAGGTAGAATTATCAATTTAACTAAACGTGCCAGATTTGATTGAATTGATCATGGGCATCTAGCCCGGGATCTCCAGCCTATCCGGGGCATGGAGGGACATCCCACTTGCACCAGTCCACAGAATCCAGTTTCTATGTTTATAAATTTACATCTTGAATTTTAAGATATCAGGGAAACTAAATATACTTTGACCCAAAAAATCTGGCGTGATACCCACAATTTATGTGAAAGTTGTGTGCTGTACGACCAGTCACACCAGATTTTTTGACTTCAGAAGATTAATAAAAGGTAAAGTTATGTAAATCTATCTACCTTAAGAATATTGTTCGACTCATACCGCTCTAGGCATTTCTAACAGGAATGAACGTTGTTGTTCTTTCCGGCAATAGACGTTACTAAAACAGTGGATGATTTAAAACAAGATGTGTCTTGTGTTTGATTTCCATACTCAGGAATCCTGAGAGCAAGCCAAATCTCATAGAAACTATTCAGGAAACGACAATTTCCTTTGCATGAATCCAACTACTTGTCTTTTCTTTCTTTCTTTCCTTCCGATATTTGTCTTTCCCAATTAATTAATGATGACTTTGGAAATTTCACCAAAAATCCAAAGAAATATGAGGAGGGGAGGAGGGGAGGGAGAGGGGGTAAGGGGAGGGGGGAGGTCTTGCTAATTAGGTTCCACTTCTTCTAAGAATAAATACTCTAATTAAAAAATAAAAATCGGCACTTTCACTTTTTATGTATATTCTTTTTTTTTCCTGTTGGTTTTATGTTGTGAAATTTCCAAATCTCTTAACCTTTTGAACTTGAGTTTAATTTTTATTAACTTTTCTGATCAAGCTAAACAAAAAAAAAAAAAAAAAATTTCTAAAACTACCAAAATATGTATTCGAACCTCTGAGGTGGTAAAAAATTATTGCATATAAATAAATGACAAGAACTAAATGATTTTTGGTGAGGACCTCTAGACGAGACTTTGCTTATATAATTTCTAAAACTCTAGATGTCCTCTCGAGTAAATTGATATATTGATGCAATTGTGTTAAATATAAAAACGTAAAATGAATAAATACTGTGCCTTCTCATTTTTGGACAACTTTCACTAATTAAATAAGAGGTCTACGGTACAATGGAATGCACACCAAGATCCCAGATAGGTTGGAGATCCTGAATGAGATTCCCGAATGACAGTGGCCGTTTGGCCAACTATCAATTCAAATCGCCCTCGGGCTTGGTGTAGTTGGTAGTGCGCCTGCCCTGGATACCAAATGGCTAAATGGCCTAAGTTGCCGAAAAGACTGTGTGTATGTGTGTGTAAATGAGAAAAAAGTGTTTTAAAAAAATCAAATTTCATTTAAAGGCTATATGTTTATAATAGGCCTATATATGACTCGAAAATTTTCAAATAATTGAACAAACTCGTCGAGTTACACTATGATTGATTTTTAATAAACATTTAGGGAAAGCGCTAAGGGGAGGGGTGAAATATTTTTTTCTTATAATTTTTGTTTTTTATATATAAAATTTATATTCTAAAACTTCACGTTCTCCCGAGTAGATTGATATATCTCACTTGTATCTAAATATGTATGCAACTTTGTCAAATAAGATTTTTGAAATTGCACTTGGAGCATCGCTAATTACCATATAAGGGAAACAAAATAAAAATAATTAATTTTAATTAAATAATAAATGCGAGATTTAAATAATATTATTTTTGATTTAATTAAGTATCTCTCTTAAATTCCACAATTATTTGTCAAATAAAATTATTTGAAATTGCACTTGGAGCATCGCTAATTGTCATATAAGGAATTAGAGCGGGCGCTGGAGGTAGTTGAGTATGCAAAATTTGAGGACCGAATTCTGACAATGGATTTGGGCTAAGAATAGCTCCCAGAATAAGGATCCGGATCTTGCCGGGCCAATTTTTGGTCCAATTTTTTTACCCCCACCCCATAGGAAATCAATGGAGTGCATGCTAAGATGATGTGAAGATTTGCAATTATGGTCAAATTCGAGTACTTAAAACCTCAAACAATGAAAAAACTGTCTTGTCAGCAACTGAGGGGATCCTCTAGAGTCCCCTGAGAGTACTATCTTGCCACCAGTTGTGGTGGTCCCCTCTAACCCCTTCATCTCTTTTCTCTCTCTTTGTTATAAATTTAAATATACGGCTTTAACACCATGCCAAATTGTGGGGAGCGGCAATTATGCTCATAATCCACTAGCTGGTATCCCAACCAATGAAAAATACTATCTTGCCGCCAACTGCGGTGGTCCCCTCTAACCCCTTCACCTCTTTCTCTCTCTTTATTATACATTTAGATGTACTGTCTTAAAACCATGCCAAATTGTGGGGACCGGCAATTATGCTCATAATCCATTACCTCGTGCTCCAATCAATGAAAAATACTATCTTGCCGCCAGTTGTGGTGGTCCCCTCTAACCCCTTCACCTCTTTTCTCTCCCTTTATTATACATTTAGATGTACTGTCTTAAAACCATGCCAAATTGTGGGGACCGGCAATTATGCTCATAATCTACTACCTGGTGTATTTATAATAAAGGGAGATAAAAGAGGTGAAGAGGTTAGAGGGGACCACCACAACTGGTGGCAAGATAGTACTTCTCAGGGGACTCTAGAGGATCCCCTCAGTTGCTGACAAGACAGTTTTTTCATTGTTTGAGGTTTTAAGTACTCGAATTTGACCATAATTGCAAATCTTCACATCATCTTAGCATGCACTCCATTGATTTCCTATGGGGTGGGGGTAAAAAAAATTGGACCAAAAATTGGCCCGGCAAGATCCGGATCCTTATTCTGGGAGCTATTCTTAGCCCAAATCCATTGTCAGAATTCGGTCCTCAAATTTTGCATACTCAACTACCTCCAGCGCCTGGTCTAAATGTGAAATTAAAATATAATTTTAATTAAATATATAAATTTTTTAAATCTCACAATTATTTATTAGCAAAAATTTCCCTACTTGGATCGACTTTTTTTACTTTCTCTTACCTATGTATATATGTAATATATATATAGAGAGAAAGTATTGGATTCATGTCAAAAATTCGATGTCGAGATTTTGATGGATCTTCACGTTTTGAGGTCCCCTGAATCCAAAAAAGTGGTTTTCGCGACAT
Organism: Euborellia annulipes; assembly: GCA_023213315.1. Classification (NCBI taxonomy): domain Eukaryota; kingdom Metazoa; phylum Arthropoda; class Insecta; order Dermaptera; family Anisolabididae; genus Euborellia; species Euborellia annulipes. Next base: position 47,309 of record JAKCPI010021976.1, on the reverse strand, counting down.
GGTCTGTCTGTGTGTGTGTCTGTGGCTGGGGGGGTCTGAACAAATTTCTAAGCATGAAGGAATTGAGCTACGAGGTTGAAATTTTATATTTAAGTTAAACACCCCCTGGGACCGGACAAAATAAGCTTTTAATCAAAATCGGCCAAAGAGTACTAGTACTTTACTGATGTACTTTTTCAGTTTTTTTCGATTTTCTCAAAATTTGCTCCAACGATTTTTTTTAAAATTCAAAAATCAATTATTTTTTAGATGCTCTTTAAAATGTATATTCTCATTTTGCGATTGAAATCTTCTGAAGACCACTTTACTCCTGTATTCCATAGGGAAGATGGGAGAAATGGTTGCCATGGTAACAAAATATAAATATTTTCCCATACTTATAGATTTTAACATCTTGAATTCAATTGTACCCTACTGTCGGGAACTAAATACATGTCGACACAAAAAATCTGGTGTGACAAGCACAGTGCACAACTTTCGATTACCGAAGGTAAGAGAAAGTTGTGTGCTGTGCGCCAGTCACACCAGATTTTTTTCTTTTTGCCCAACTTTTTTTTCTTTTTGCCCGATCACCTGCTTTAAGTGTTTATTACTAATCACTTTCAAAAAATAATTTAATTAATTCTAAAATAGATAAAATTTATCGTCCTTGGGAAAATTTTTTCTTGTTTTGAAAATAAAATTAAATGAACAAATCCCCCCCTCTCTCTCTTTACTTGTCAGCTGTTTTTTGAATTTGTAAAATGAAAAGGATTGCAAAAATGAGGTTATTCCGAAAGAGTGAGCGAGCGGGTCTCTCTTTTCAAAGACCCCAAGGCAATAATAATAAGGAGAAGGAAATCTTCGTAATCAAAAAAAAAAAAAAAAAAAAAAAATGAGAGGGCGAGAAAATTGGAAGAGAAGAAAGGAGTGGAGAGGAGATTGGGGAGGGGGGTGCCTTAATAAACCCTCTTCTTTTCTCTTCTTGTTCAATTATAATTGAAAAAAAAATAAAAAATCTGCGACGAGTGCCAAACTAAATTGATTTCTACAAAGGGGATGGTCAAAAACTATGTATTTAAAAGTCTGGTGTGACTGGTCGCACAGCACACAACTTTCTCTTACCTTCGGTTGTGTTCTGTGCTTGTCACACCAGATTTTTTGGTGACGAGATATATTTAGTTTCCGCCGATATATTAAAATCCAAGATGTAAAATTTATAAACAGAAAAATATTTTATATATTTTGTTACCATGGCTGCCATTTCTCTTATCTTTCCTATGGAGTACAAGAGTAATTTCGAATGTTTACGTCTGGCTAAATGGCATTCGCCGGGGAGCCAATCACAGATCAAACACAATCAAGATTGGACAGCTCCAGGTTAAAAAATTTTATAGGTTTGGCGTCATGGAACTAAAAGTAAGCAGGGAAAAAAAAAAAAACTTGCTCCCAGAGAGATTTGAACTCGAGCTTGTTGCAATTCACATGCTTTGATACTGACTACTTAACTCGTTCGTACACTTTGCTTTATGATATTTCAATGCTTTTTTTACTTTCTCTTACCTATGTATATATGTAATATATATATAGAAGAAAGTATTGGATTCATGTCAAAAATTCGATGTCGAGATTTTGATGGATCTTCACGTTTTGAGGTCCCCTGAATCCAAAAAAGTGGTTTTCGCGACATGGTCTGTCTGTGTGTGTGTCTGTGTGTGGGCTGTGAACAAGATATCTCAAGAACGAAAAGACCTAGGAGGTTGAAATTTTATATTTAAGTTAGGCACCCCCTGGGACGTGACACGAAGCTTTTGAACAAAATCGACCAAAAAGTACTAGTACTTTACTGATGCACTTTTTCAGTTTTTTTTCGATTTTCTCAAAATTCGCTCCAACGATTTTTTTAAAATTCAAAAATCAATTATTTTTTAGATGCTCTTTAAAATGTATATTCTCATTTTGCCATTGAAATATTCTGAAGACCACTATACTCTTGTTCTTCATAGGAAAGATAGGAATTTCTCCTATGGTTGCTATGGTAACAAAATATAAATATTTTCCCAAACCTATACATTTTACATCTTGAATTCAAATGTACCCGCCAAAAAAAAAAAAAAATCCTACTGTCGGTAACTAAATATATCTCAACACAAAAATCTCTTACCTTCGGTAATCGAAAGTTGTGAACTGTGCTTGTCACACCAGATTTTTAGCTACTTGAATGGTTTTTGGGGCCCCCCCCCCCCGGCTGCACGTAGTACTATTAAATTTGTTTTTTTTTATCAAAAGGTCCCCCATGGAGCCAATAAGGCTCTCGGCCACATGGAGGCCTTTTTCGACATTTGAGGCCATTCAGACTCCTTCCCTAGTTATTTCATTTGAATGATATCCAAATTCGATTGACAGGAATAAAATATATAGTGTCGGTAAGGACAACAACTACCACCAAGATAATTACCAATTTTCAAATTCAAAGTTTTAACGAGTTTTTTTATTTTTTGTTCTTTTTAATAATGAACAACGAAAGCCATTAGCACCAAATGCTCCAGAAACCGGATGCTGCTAATCCCAATCTCTTCATTCACCAATTAGAGAGGATATCTAAACGAAGCAAATGAAAACAGCGCGAAAGTGAATTAATAATGATTTAAATAAATTCAATCTGTTTGTAACGCAGAGAACCTGAAACAACAGGACACTTTGAGATTTAAGAATAATTGCAAATAGAGGGGAGGACGTCAAAAGCGAGTTGCGCTGCTAGTTAAACAATTAATAAAAAAAAAAAACTCTAGCTCTGGTATTAATACTAATAATAACGTTCGTTGCAGATTAATATCTCAAATAGAATTTAATAAAATTAACCCATTTATTAGGAAATATTACTTAAACGGAGCAGCCAACAACAAGTAGGTCATATTTAGTAGATTTTTCAAAGAGAGAAATATTATTTCAATCCAATTTATGCAATCGCCTGCCAAAAAGGAGCTCACGTTTTGTTTTTGTTTTCCGAAAAAATTAAAATGTAAATTAAAACAAATATAATGGAGAGACGTGAAGGTTGCCTAACTACAAGGGGCAGAAAGAAAAGTGAATGCTTTTTTCTGTATTCTTGAAGACAAGACAAAAGTACTTCTTTAGAGCATTGAATGATGTTAAACTTGCTGTGAAAGAAATATATAAAAATTTTTTATTTTTTTGCCTTCTCATTAACTTAGTGGACGGGAAACTTTTAAGGAAATTTTATTCTCTGGATAAAATAATAAAAAAAGGAACTTGAAATTAAACCCAAATGGCAATTGTTTCTGGGACTGTCCCTCAATCTTTAGGAAAACAAAGTGAAAATAATAACTAGTAGAATATTTATTATTTGAAGTTATTTCCAATTTAAACTTGTAAAAAAGGCCGGCGGGCCTGGCAAGAAGAATGAACAACAGCCACCAAGATCAACGTTGTTAAGCAACGCCAAGCGGTGCTGAAAATCGGGATAGGTGGCCCCCGAAAAACAAGACCGTTGAACGCCCGCCGGAAGCCATTGATATATTGTATTTAAAGCCCTCGGGGCTTGGTGTAGGGGTTAGCGTGCTAACCTCGTATACCAAAAGTCGCGGGTTCGGACCCCAGGCAGTCCGATGATTTTATTTAAGCCATTTGGATGCCAAATGGCTTAAATAAGAATGCCTGGACCCCCAATAGATATATTAAACATACGAGTATCGTTTTTAAAATTTTAAATGACCTACGTTGCCGAAAAGACTGTGTGAATGAGAAAAAAGTGTGAATGTTGAAAAAACAAAAAAAAAAGATTTGCATCCAAAGAGTATATATGTCGTAGACAGATCGTGAAATTAGACAGTTCATGAACTGTCTAGACATTTCATGAACTGCAGCCAGATCGTGTAATGGTCAAACAGTTACATGATCTGGCTAAAAAATTTTAGACAGTTCATGAAATGCAATTGGGCCTTAGACAGATCGTGTAATGCTCGAGAATTACATGAAATGTCTAAATTTTTTAGGCAGTTCATGAACTGCCTAACAGCAGTTTTGCCGATCGTGTACTGTTTGTAATTTAATGCAATAAATCTAATAAAAAAATTTTATTTTTTCGAAAATCAAAAAAAGGGCTTCTATAAGTTGTAGACATTTTAAATAGCTTTAATTTAAAAAAATTGAGGTGATAGCTTCAAATTTGTGGCCGCTGGAATCTCCCAAAATTAGAACCCCGAGACGCGCACCTTAACTCAAGATTTACAAAGTGAGGAAGATTTGGAAAATTTAGTAATCGATAATAATAATAATATTGAAAAAATTGACTTTTTTCGAGATCTTTATTTGCTTTACAAACAGTACACGATCGGCAAAACTGCTGTTAGGCAGTTCATGAACTGCCTAAAAATTTAGACATTTCATGTAATTCTCGAGCATTACACGATCTGTCTAAGGCCCAATTGCATTTCATGAACTGTCTAAAATTTTTAGCCAGATCATGTAACTGTTTGACCATTACACGATCTGGCTGCAGTTCATGAAATGTCTAGACAGTTCATGAACTGTCTAATTTCACGATCTGTCTACGACATATATAATAAATAGAGATTTTAGAAAGATTTTGCCAATTCCACAGATGCCGAGAAAAATTCCAATTCTATTCTAAATGTCTATCTAACTCTGGTAAGCGATAAATTATTATAAAGAAAGTAAGACATGCTGACGTGAGAACGAATTTTTTTATTTTTTTATTAGATAAAAAAAATTCCTATTAATTTTTTTTTTTTTTTTTAATATATTAAAACCGGAAAATACCATAAAAATAAATAAATTAGTAATCTATATGGATATGAGAAGTTGATAATTGAGATATGGATAATAATTCAAATTTCGATCGGGACTTTCATTTCTTTTTTTTTTTTTTTTTTTTTTTTTTTTTTGATCGCATCAGAAAAAAAATTTTCGAGATAAGAATTGAGTTGGGACATATCTTATTTAAATGTATTCAAAGAGTTGATTAGAAATTAGGACAAAATCAACTTTTCGTTAATTAAAAATCCATCAAATCAGAGTTGGCGATTCATTTTAAACTGGAATTAATAGCGAGAAAAATATTGGGAAATTTTGGTGGTGGGGGAGGCTATAAAATTTTATTTTTAATTATCAAATGATCGCCCCCCCCCCTTTCCCCTTCTTAATATTTAAATTATAATGATAAATAAATCTTGTCCTAGTTTAATTCTATCAATTATTAGTGTAGAAAATTTTTATAAATTTTCTCGCTGGCTGGTAGGTGTATATTTTCAAGTAGGTGAAATGATGAAATAAAAGCGACGTTTCTGGTGCTAATCATACTTTCTCAGGACTTGGACAGTCACGAGAAGCAATCTTGTGCATTTTTTTTTTTTTTTTTTTCTTAATTTCTTGGCAAAAGATCCTAAATGGACTATACAACCATTTGGCCAGCTAAAATTAAAAATATCAGGCCATCACAACGACATATAGGCCTAAGTCAGATAATCTTACATGATTAAACATAGGCAAACTTAATCTATCCTAAATTAAGAGTCAAAAAATATGAAAAGTCCGTCTTCTTGTTGCATCGCTATCACACTCACAAAACGGTAATCCTTCCGCTACACCAATTCCGGGGCCGAATTTAAGAGTATGCGGCCTATAGGCTAAAGTCCATTTGGGCCTTCAATTTCTCTTTTGAATAAATTGCCAATCTGCCGCCCCTGAATTGGTTGCCGCTCTTAGGCTGCGGCCTTTCTTTCTAGCCTATTTAGGAAATACCGCCCTGGCCAATTCGATGCAGATGAGCAGGCGTTGGAAAATGACCAATCCTGAGACGAGTGATAATCGTAGTTAACCTCTTGAAAAAGGTACATGTGTTCAAACCAAGGTTTTCGGTTGAATCTTGAGAGATGCAACCCCTTGACTGTGCTTGGAGTTTCTCCAGCGCGAGTTCCATTGTGAATCTTCTCTTTCACCATACTGAGACATCTGATATGGGTAGAACTAACTCCTGAATAAAGCCATTTTCAATAGGGTCAATTCCTTATATAACAAACGTGTTAGAATAGTGAGGAGAATTGTGCGTTCGTCTTACAAGGGGAGGGCACTCCTTGGGATTTCATTTGGGGCATGAAACTTCGGGTGATGATTGTAGACCGTTAGGGGGTTCACCCTTGAAATAGTAACGCGCAACGCTCAATAGTTTCGGAGAAAATGACGTTTAAAAAATTCAAAGTCCGCTTATATACTAGTTAGGCTTTTTATATGACAATGGCGACAATAGTCTAGTAGGTAGCGTGTCTACCTACCAAATGGGCGCTTGGGGTTCGAATCCCGCCTCGACTTATTTTTTTTTTTTTATTAAATTATTTATTTTATTGTTTTTACAATTAAATAAATTTATTATTTAATATTAAAGATTATTTATTAATAAATAACTATAGTGTTATTTTGCTAACAAAAAAAAAGACTAAATTTTAAATCATAATTTAATTATATTCAATAGTAATATTTTAAATAACTACCAAATAAATACACTATTATTTAATAAACTATTATTCAAAATACTATAATTTAGGCTATTAATAAGTAAAAAGTTTCAATCTTATTTCTTGATTTTACATTATAAGCATTTATACATTATACTTTTTTATTACAAACATGAGACTGAATGATAATCATCATAAAAACATTTAAAACAAAAATTTTTTCGGCATCTAGCACAATTAATGAAAGCGGAATAATTTTTACAAGAACAATGAATTATTTTTTAAAAGATCAGTTGGAAAACAAACAAACATCATTTACGTTCACAAAAATTTCTCTATTAATAAATAATCTATAATATTAAATAATAAATTTATTTAATTGTAAAAACAATAAAATAAATAATTTAATAAAAAAAAAAATAAGTCGAGGCGAGATTCGAACCCCAAGCGCCCATTTGGTAGGTAGACACGCTACCTACTAGACTATTGTCGCCATTGTCATATAAAAAGCCTAACTAGTATATAAGCGGACTTTGAATTTTTAAACGTCATTTTCTCCGAAACTATTGAGCGTTGCGCGTTACTATTTCAAGGGGTGAACCCCCCTAACGGTCTACAATCATCACCCGAAGTTTCATCCCAAAATGAAATCCCAAGGTCGTGCCCTCCCCTTGTTAGTCCGACCCTTTATATGTTATTTAGACTTTTAACGATACACAATATTTAAATACAATATATTAGGCAGCCAAGTACATTTATTTATACCCTTTGGTATTCAAATGATTTAAATAAACAATTTATAGCTGAGATGTTATATTAATAAGGGGCGTAAAAATGAGAAATGCAGCTAAGGTTATTTGGTTAATTCACACAGCTGATGTTTCGGTTCGGTGTTTGAACCATCTTCAGAGCTGGCGATATCATAATGACTTTTCGCCAGCTCTGAAGATGGTTCAAACACCGAACCGAAACATCAGCTGTGTGAATTATCCAAATAGCCTTAGCTGCATTTCTCATTTTTACGCCTCTTATTGATTTAAATAAATATTCATTGGACTAGCTCAGGACCAAACCCCCGCCCCCATTGACATTTTCCGGACAGGTCCGAAGACCTATGAAGACCAGTGGTCAGGAAGAATATAGAGAAGCATAAAAGGAGAACTCATCTGCGGGAACTCAGAAGATGCCTGTTGAGATTAGACTTCAAGTCTGAAGATTGCAGGTTTTGGGGAAGAGTTTGTTCCAATCAGGGGCAAAGGAATTGACTAGTTCTATTAATCGTGATCTGAACAGCATAGGGATGCTGGGACGATGCCTCCCTTTTGTTCCGTATACAAGTTGTCAACCCCTCTAGCCTCCCATCCATGGGGAAAGGGGAGTTTTTTTTTTTCATCGAAGGCCATTTAGACACCGTTTCTTTTATTTCATTTGGATTGGTGACCAATCCCATTGAAATAAATTGTTACATGAGACGGGATGCGAACCCGCGACCCTTGATACAGAACGCTAACCCCTTCCGAGGGCGAAAGGGGAGTTAATAGTGCATGGTTCTTTGATATTTATTAAATACATAAACATTAAATTTAACAAATAAAAGATAAGCATTTCTTAAAAAGCAAGATGACAGAAAAACTGTCAAGGAAAGAGGAGAGTGAGCAGGCCACTGGATGGGAGGCAAGCGAAATCGTTATTTATATTTCAAGAAGGTCATTATAATTACAAATAACGAAATTACCAAAATTTAATTTTTTTGTTTTCTGCTTATTCATGATCCCTTCACTTGGAACAAAATCACCCTGCAGCGTCTCTCTCAAGGTCAATATAAAAATTTATCTTTTTAATCAACCTGTTTTTGCAACAACAACAACAAAAACAATGGCTTCTGGGGTTGTTAACTAGCAGCACCTTTGGTCATATTGCCTCATGGGAGTCAAACAAGTATTCTTTCTTTCTTTGCCTTTCTCTCTCTGAGTGGACGTCGGAGCTCAGAGAAAGTGTTGCTGCCTGTCTGCCTACACCACACCCAAGTCACCCAAATCCAATCGAGCTTGACTAAATTCGTAGATTAGTCAGTCACCTGGGTGATAGATTAATATCAATGTTATTCTGTCACAACAACAACAGCAACAACCTAAGAAAAAAAAAAAACATCTCTTTTCCATTAAGAGTGAACGGGACTAAAAAAAATTATTTATTTTCAGTAAAACCCCTCTTATCCGGCCTCCGATTAACCGGACCTCGAATTAAATTACATATATATACTTTCTTTTCTATATTTTAAGTAAACTGTGTGAGGCAATGAATGAAAAATTTTCATTTGAGAGATTTTATTCTAATAATTAATACCCTTGAATTTTTCGATTTTTCATAAAGAGAGAAATAGAACTCAATAATGTTCTTTTCAAATTCAAGGATTTTCAAAAAGATCTCTGAGCATATCGATTTGGGAATTTTGAGTCCAGATAATTTTTCCTGGACTCTTCATAACCTAGCCTAGTTTTTTTTTAATAAAAAACCGGCCACTAAAGACACATGATTTGTAAGACGTCACGTCAAAAAACTCACGAAATATAAAAGTATAAGCGTCAAAAAACAGTGGAACAACACTTTGTTTCTTTTTAAGAAGACCTATTCTAATCTACCTTAACGATACTGTAATTTTTTGAACATTTAATATGAAATATCTTACATTTTTAAATAAATTTTACACAAATCCATATCATTTTAATAAATAATCCAATTTAAATAAAACAAAGACAAAAATGTCGATTTTCAATTTGAGGCACAAATCAACATAATCTCGATATGTATAGTTGGATATTAATTCAAAATTTCGTTTTTATAAGAATTTCCAATAAAATAGTCATGGAAAAACTCAAATGGAAAAATTATTTTAAAATTTAAGAAATTTGGCGTTAGATTAGAACAAGTCTTTTTTAAGAGGAAACAAGGGAGGGTATAGGGGGTAAAGGGGGTACCCCTTCTGAGATTTAAAAAAAAAATTTATTTTTAATGTAAAATTTTAAAAATTAATACTTAAAAATTTGTTTTGAATTTATATTCTGGCAAACAAGTACAGAATGCACCTTTAAATTACAGAAATTAAGAAAAAATAGTGTGCTGTGCGAACAGTCACACCAGATTACCCCCTCCCCCGAGAAATACCTCTGAATCCGCCCTTGTGTTCAACTATTTTTGACTCGCAGTGTATTATTTGAAAAAGACTTGCTTCGACATGTTCATAAATTTAATAATAAAAAAAAGATAAAATCTCTCAGACGATCTGTTTGTAACGAATTGCGTAAACAAATTGACAAATTTTTTTTTTCGTTTTCAAGTTCCCCGAATGTGAATTTTCGAGGAAACTAAAACGGGACAAGAATAGTTCATTCATTCTTTTATCTCGTTTATGAAAGTTGTTATAATATTAATTATGTTATGGTTTATGTCATCGCCTGAGAATATTTTTTTTTTCAACAACAACAACACGTGTGTATAGGAGAAAAAAAACGAGCATATTTAATTCAAATTCCCAAATAATTAGCCGAGTTATCGCATATGTAAAGAGAGCAAGCAATTAGAAAGAAGGCGCGTTCAATAATTGCTCCAAATTCATGATTAACCAACCAAGAGAGAGAGAGAGAGAGAGAGAGAGAGATTGCAAATATTTTCTTTCCAAGTGATATATGTGACATGACTACGAAATAGCTAGGATACAATTTCTATTATATTTTATAAATGATTCAAAGAAAAAGAATTTTTGTCCTGCATGCCAAGAAAGGTGCAGAGAAAACTAGCTGCGCTCACCGCCTTCGGCGGGTTTTACGAACTGCATCGCCCTAAGGCTGTCCTTAATCATTTCGCATAATTTTCCAGACAATAAGTGGACCCTGTTATGCAATGGTGTGGCAGACATCGAGTTTTGAGAAAATCAACATTGAAGTTTTTCTGATTTAAATTGTTTTGATTAGATTATATATCATTTTCTTTTTTTTGTCAATTGTGCAAGTAAATACTGTAATTCTGGCAGATATTCATAAATTATCTCTAAAAATACGACTAATTTAGAGAATAAACAATAAAATATAAAAAATTATTTTTGCAAAATTCTCTAAGTTCAATTATATTTGTAAAAATGCTTCAAAGTCTCTTGATAATAAATAAAATAATTTTAGGTTATAAATTCAAAATTAAAACGGAGATATTAATAAAGTTCTTTTATGGTTATATTTAATACTAGTAGCATAGAAAAGTTTTATCAAAATTACATTAATAAAATTTTAAATAGTATTAATATTTTAAAATAAATACAAAGTATTAACAAAATTTTCTCATCAATTATGTGTGACAGCACATCACACTCCTGATAAAGATAAAAAAAAAACTATATTTATCAATTAACTTTCCGTAGAATAAGTTAAAAATCAAATGTTTCTAACGAAGGCTTTTAAAAATAAGAAAGACAAAAAATTCACGAAAATGTCAGTCCGCCATATTTAAAAATAAGTAAGTCACGTGGCTCAAAGACAAATTTTCCTAATTTTTTTTTATACGAGTTTCATTGAAAAATTTCGAGGGGGGCCCGCGCTCCCTTTGACTCCACTTTATATAACCCCTGATCTCGAAACGAAAAAATCTGGTGTGACAGCACATCACACAACCTTCGAGAACACCGAAAAAGAAATTTGTATGCAATGCGGATAATAATAGAATATTTTAAATGAATTAAAAAAACAATAGGTACTTATAAATGGACCCCGTTACGCATTAGTGTGTCAAGTGCCATCTACCGAGTTTTGAGAAAATTAACATTGAAGTTTTTTGTTTTCATTGGATTATATATAATTTTTTTTTTGTCAATTGTGCAAGTAACATTAAATATAAATTTTTTTAGGACATATTTCATAAAAAATACTATTAATTATAGCATTTGAAACAATATTCCGTGCTTAACTCAATTTTTAATTTTTTTTTTGCGCTTGACACACTAATGCATAACAGGGTCCAAATAATATTAGAGTAGTTTTTAGGAATCAAGCATCAACGATGTGACGTCAGAATTCAGAAATTACCTCTGACAAAATACAGAGTTTTTGAATGTAGATTTCGAATAATACGGAGAGAACAATTGTTTCTTAACACACTTAGTTTTTAACAAAATCTTGTTGAAATAAACCTATTGGCACATATTCATAAAAGGCTTTATATAATTTAATTTTAATTCGTAAAAAATTAAACTTTCGTTAATCAAATATGCCTGCCTAGTAGCAGCGTTTAGATTTCATTTCTTTGATTATCTAACACATCAAGATAATAGAAATGTTAATTACGAATCAAAAGTTAAAAAAACAAACATAGAGAAATTTGTTTTTCATTCAAATTATGAGAGATTTAAAGTTACGCAATAATTTAGAGTGAGGGGGGGGGGGGAGCAAGTTTATGGCGAATGTTAAACAATCTGATCAATCAGTGTAAAATTGTAAAAAAACTGCCGTAAAAAATTTGAATTGAGTCTTTAGATTAGATACAAACTTTTTTTTAGGATCTCATTTTAAGTAACTCTATTATATAATAGAGTTCGTATTTTACTTTCTCTTACCTATGTATATATGTAATATATATATAGAGAGAGAAAGTATTGGATTCATGTCAAAAATTCGATGTCGAGATTTTGATGGATCTTCACGTTTTGAGGTCCCCTGAATCCAAAAAAGTGGTTTTCGCGACATGTCTGTGTATGGGTGGGTGTGTGTTCAATTTTAAGCATGAAGGAATTGAGTTGCGAGGTTGAAATTTTATATTTAAGTTAAACACCCCCCGGGACCGGAAAAATAAGCTTTTAATCAAAATCGGCCAAAGAGTACTAGTACTTTACTGATGTATTTTTTCAGTTTTTTTCGATTTTCTCAAAATTCGCTCTAACGATTTTTTTTTTAATTCAAAAATCAATTATTTTTTAGATACTCTTTAAAATGTATATTCTCATTTTGCAATTGAAATCTTCTGAAGACCACTTTACTCTTGTATTTCATAGGGAAGATAGGAGAAATGGTTGCCATGGTAACAAAATATAAATATTTTCCCACACTTATAAATTTTACATCTGAATTCAAATGTAGCTACCATACTGTCGGAAACTAAATACATGTCGACACAAAAAATCTGGTGTGACAAGCACAGAACACAACTTTCGATTACCGAAGGTAAGAGAAAGTTGTGTGCTGTGCGCCAGTCACACCAGATTTTTACAATGGTATTCAAATTATTTTTTTACTCCCACGGTTATTGATGGAGACACAAGGAACCTCTAAACTTTCTTAGGATCCCGAGGGGAAGAATTTAAAACAAAAAGATTTTTTTATTCAATTCGTTAGAATTCGTTGATTGATAAACCACTGTGCCATGTGGGCCGCCAAATTTTAGAAATGTATATAGTAGAAATTATAATTCTTTTTTTACTTTCTCTTACCTCTAAATATCAGGGGCGTATATAAGGGGGGGGGGCGAGGGGGGGGGCCCGCCCCCCCCCCGAAATTTCCCAAACACATATACATATATAGGGATATACAGACATCAGCATAACAAATTTTTCCGCAGGATGGAAAACTTTGGTTCTGCAAAAGAAAAAATATTCCGCAAAAAATTTCTTGTAAAAAAAATTTAGTTTCTTAAAAAAAAAATTTTTGAGTTCGGGCCCCCCCCCCCCCGAAAAAAATTTCTATATACGCCCCTGCTAAATATGTTAATATATAGAGAATGTTTGGGATTCATGTCAAAAATTCGATGTGGTTTTCGTGACATGGACTGTTTGTGTTCAAATTAAAGCATGAAGAATAGAGCTAGGGAGTTGAAATTTTATATTTAAACTAGACGCAAAGTCCCGCCTTCGGCGGTATGGTAGAATTCGGTATTCAAAAGAGACCAACTCACTCCACCATTTTTTTTCTCTCATACTCTTAATTTTATCAGTTTCTGGTAATAATAATAATAATAATAAATAGGTAAGCATTATCAACCAACCATTTCTCTATACTTTAACATTTATTACCCCACAAAGGGGTCGTATTTCTGTAATGTGACATAATTCACTCACGCCGGCCATGAACTTTTAATTTCATTAGAGAAAGATTTATTTAACTCTCTATATGGAAATTATTTTTGTATTAAATTATATAATCAAATGATTGACCGACCGACCATTAGAAGAGAAAATTTATAATATAATAAATAAATAAATAAATAAATAGGTAGCATGTTTTTAATTATCAAAGATTAATTCGCGCTATTATTAATATTATGAGACATTACACAGACACGTAGACACGCAGACAGACAGAAGGAAATGATCCTTTTCCTTTTGTAAGCTCTCGCATATTACATAAACATGTAATTTTTTTGAAACGAGATCAGACAAGTAATTGACAAATCGAATTAAAGAATTGTGTTTAGATTTGTGTTATATAATAGACAAATTTGATGCGAGAATATAAATTGTTGTGGAAAAAAAAGTTTTGCAAAATTTGTGCTGAGGGATTATTTAATTATTTATTTGATTTTCAGCCAATTTAATATGCCAGGGAATATAATACGTTAGTACCTCTGTGCATCAGCAGGTGCTCTAGCGCAAGCCCTTCCTAACTGTTACATCGGTACTGTCCCTCTACCAGGACAATGCAAGTGCAAGTATTTACTAGCCATTGTCACGTGCGTTACCCCTCCATCATGTCGTCCCCTTTTCCGTCGAGTTTCCTCACTTATTTCGCTGCTGGCCATCAACTGATAGTCTACTCTTAATTAGGTGCTCCTTTTAAGCAAGAATGGGAGGATTAGCATGTCAAAAAATAATGGTAAAAACCCTTTCGTTTTCTATACAGAGCTGCCAACCAAGATTTCCAAAAAGCCCGGTGATTTTACATTTGTACTTTCTCTTACCTCTATATATATGTTAATATATAGGCCTATAGAGAGAAAGTAGGCCTACCTATTGGATTCATGTCAAAAATTCGATGTCGAGATTTTGATGGATCTTCACGTTTTGAGGTCCCCTGAATCCAAAAAAGTGGTTTTCGCGACATGGTCTGTCTGTGGGTGTGTGTCTGTGTGTTCACATTTAAGCATGAAGAAATTGAGCTACGAGGTTGAAATTTTATATTTAAGTTAAACACCCTCCTGGACCAGTAAAATAAGCTTTTCGGACAAAGAATACTAGTACTTTACTGATGTACTTTTTCAGTTTTTTTAGATTTTCTCAAAATTTGCTCCAACGATTTTTTTTTAAATTCATAAATCAATTATTTTTTAGATGCTCTTTAAAATGTATATTCTCATTTTGCGATTGAAATCTTCTGAAGACCACTTTACTCTTGTATTTCATAGGGAAGATAGGAGAAATGGTTGCCATGGTAAGAAAATATAAATATTTTCCCTTATCTATATATATAATTCACTAATGTCCGTCTGTCTGTCACGCTCTATTTATGCAACTTCCCGTTGGAATTTTGAAATGAAATTTTTTATGCATAAAGAGGACCTTCTCGGGATTACAGGAAAATTATTTTCATCCCGAAATTCCCATAACTTTTCGAGTTATTAATTTTTAAAGTTATGATTTCTCCCATAGGAAATGTATAGAAAAATATTTAAGTATTCTTTTCATTTGTGTATTCCATGAATGTAAACAAATCCTCAAGCAGGCACTGGTTTGGAATAGTAGTAATAATAATTTTCTTTTCATAATTAAGAAGAAAAGGCCCTCGGGGCATGGTGTAGAGGTTAGCGTGCTAACCTCATATACCGAACGTCGCGGGTTCGGACCCCAGGCAGGTCCGATGATTTTATATAAGGCATTTGGATACCAAATGGCTTATATAAGAATGCCTGGACCCCAATATGTATAATTATAAATAACGGATATCGTTTAAAGTCTTAAATGGCCTAAGTTGCCGAAAAGACTGTGTGAATGCGTGTGTGATTGTGAGTGTGAATGAGAAAAAAGTGTGAATGTTTAAAAAAAAAAAAAAAAAAAAGAAGAAAAGGCGAGGGTCCGCCGCAGGCGGGCCCGAGCCAGATGATGGGGGTCCAGGGGGCTTCGCCCCCCTGTCTAGACGCAAAGGCGGGCGCCACGGGTTCTCATAATTAAGAAAAAGCGAGGGTCCGCCGCAGGCGGGCCCGAGCCAGCTGCAGGGGGTCCAGGGGGCGAAGCCCCCTGTCTATATGCAGAGGCGGGCGCCACGGGTTCTCATAAATAAGAAAAGGCGAGCTGGAGGGGGGGTCCAGGGGGCGACGCGGCTAGTACTTATAAATTTTACATCTGAATTCATATGTTCCGTACTGTCGGGAACTAAATACATATCGACACAAAAAATCTGGTGTGACAGGCACAGCAGATTTTTTTTTAGTATTCGAATCTCATTCGACCTTTTTTACTTTTTTTACTAATTTTTCTCCAATTTCATAATTTAAAATGAATTTATTATGAAATTTAAATAAAAGGCCGGGGATTTAGATATTAAGAGACCTGGAGATTGTCTAAAAAAGTCGGAGAGTTGACAGCACTGTTTTTTCTATAAGGGATTAATTCATCTTCTTATTCTCTAATTATAATAATAGGGACACGAAAAAAGTATCGATACTTTTGTTTCGATACTAGTACTTTTTTTACTCGATACTTTACTCATATGAGTACTTGATTGCCGGTATCGAATGAAAAGTACTCATTCAAATATAATTTTTTTTTTTAAGTTTTTTCGGCATCTTAGGCCATATAGACAGACTTTAAACGTTATATAAAAATTTTAATTGCGATTCTGCCAAAGAATATCGCATATTCCATTTTTCTCTTGATATAAATAGTAAGTTGATATATAACAGATGGTCGATATTTTTGGGATAGACTTTATTCCATCATATTCCTAATAATTATTTATTAATAATGGAAAATTTGATACTTTTTAATAAAAACTCTTTCATTTAATAAGATTAAATTTCTAATTTAATTTTTTTACTTTCTCTTAGCCTATATATGAAATATATAGAGAGAGAAAGTATTGCGATCATGTCAAAAATTCGATGTCGAGATTTTGATGGATATACATGTTTTGAGGTCCCCTGAGTCCAAAAAAGTGGGACCCGCAAATTGGTCTGTGCGTGTGTGTGTGTGTGTGTGCGTGTGTGCGTGTGTGTGGACAGATTTTTAGCATGAAGGAATTGAGCTACCGGATTGAAATTTTATATTTAACTTAGGTACCTTCCCACACGCTCAAAATAAGCTTTTGAACAAAATCGGCCAAAAAGTACTAGTACTTTACTGATGTACTTTTTCAGTTTTTTTCGATTTTCTCAAAATTCCCTCCAAGGATTTTTTTTAAAATTCAAAAATCAATTATTTTTTAGATGCTCTTTAAAATGTATATTCTCATTTTGCCGTTGAAATCTTCTGAAGACCACTTTACTCTTGTTCTTCATAGGAAAGATAGAAATGGTTGCCATGGTAACGGAATTTAAATCTTTTTCTTTTTATTAGATTAAAAATCAATTATTATTTAAATTCCCATTTATTTTTATTTTATTTCTGTTTTTAATTGTTTCCAAGAAAACATATATATATATCTCTCCCACTTGCAAACATTATCGTCTCTCTCTACTCTTTTTAAATTCCCTTTCCACCTTATCTTCGCATAGAAACAATGTTAATTTCCTATAGGGATTTGTATGTTAATTTCGATTCAAAAGGGGGTCCCCTTTGGAACTTTTTAGACATTTAAAATTTTTTTTTCCAATTCTTATGAAATTTTGTATTTATTTACGATTCTATATTGTGTATAAAATGTCCAAATATGAGATTAAAATTTTGAAAAATAACCATAGTTTATTTCAAGCAGTCAACATTTAAAATGCAAGTTTGAAACTAAGGTGCTATCGGAAACTAAATATATCTCGACACAAAAAATCTGGTGTGACCAGCACAGTGCGCAACTTTCTCTTACCGAAGGGTAAGAGAAAGTTGTGTGCTGTGCGCCAGTCACACCAGATTTTTTTTTTTTTTTTTAAACATTCACACTTTTTTCTCATTCACCCTCACATTCACACACACATTCACACAGTCTTTTCGGCAACTGAGGCCATTTAAGACTTTTTACGATAATCAGTATGTTTAATATATCAATTGGGGGGTCCAGGCATTTTTATTTAAGTCATTTGGTATCCAAATGCCTTAAATAAAATTATCGGACTGCCTGGGATCCGAACCCGAGACGTTCGGTATAGAAGGTAGGCACGCTACCAACTACTCCAAGCCCCTTGGGCAATTATTATTTAAATTCCCATTTTTTTTAAATTTATTTGTGTCTTTAATTGTTTCAAAGAAAACATATATGTCTCTCTCTCACTTGCAAACATTATCGTCTCTCTCTACTCTTTTTAAATTCCCTTTCCACCTTATCTTCGCATAGGAACAATGTTAATTTCCTATAGGGATTTGTATGTTAATTTCGATTCAAAAGGGGGTCCCCTTTAGAACTTTTTAGGCATTTAAAATTTTTTTTTCCAATTCTTATGAAATTTTGTATTTATTTACGATTCTATATTGTGTATAAAATGTCCAAATATGAGATTAAAATTTTGAAAAATAACCATAGTTTATTTGAAGCAGTCAACATTTAAAATGCAAGTTTGAAACTAAGGTGCTATCGGAAACTAAATATATCTCGACACAAAAAATCTGGTGTGACCAGCACGGTGCACAACTTTCTCTTACCGAAGGGTAAGAGAAAGTTGTGTGCTGTGCGCCAGTCACACCAGATTTTTTGTATTATTGCAAACTGTATTTACTAATTTTAAAAGTGTGCAAATATTACATAGAAAGGCCAATATACGGTATAAACTAATAAAAATACTGGTCGACAAGGATTTCTTCACAAGAAATTAGTGAATTTAGTACATTTTTTTATAGTGAATTCAGATATGTAGTTAGAATTTTTCCATCAGGCACAGTTTTAGATATATTGAGGAAAAAAAAATTTTTAAGGTGCGCGTCTCGGGGTGCTAATTTTGGGACTTTCCAGCGGCAACAATTTTGAAGCTATCGACCTCAAATTTTTTTAAAATTAAAGCTATTTAAAATATCTACAACTTATAGAAGCCCTTTTTTTGATTTTCAAAAAAAAAAACAATTTTTTTAGATTAATCGCATTAAATAAAAGATATATAAAAAAAAGGAGCTCTATAAGTTGTAGATAATTAAATTAGTAATCATTGTGTTAAAAAATAATTAATTTTTTGCCTTTAATTAATTAGCTGGAAAGTCTAGAATGAAATGCAATTTGTCCCTTGTTTTCCTATGGGGAACACTAACGCCATCTCTTGCCGCCTAGAGGAACTCGGTAGTCAAAAGCTTTCTAACGACTTTTCGAGACGCGCACCTTAATAGAAAATGTGCTCTAAAACGGTTCTTATTTTGAATTTTCAAGATTTTTTTAAACACCAGTATACCCCATTGATCTTTCGTTGGGCCCTTTGAACGACGTCAGGAGCCTAAGATGCCGAAAAAAACTTAAAAAAAGAAAAAAAATACTCATACTTTAAAAAATACTCGAAACCTACTGGTATCGATACTTTTCATCCGATACTTTCTGGTATCGATACTTTTTTTCGATACCGTATCCCTATATATATAATAATGACAAAAATATTGTGTCAATCAAGTAGAAATTTGTTTTAATTTTATTAGGTATACATTGAAGACATTAAGGAATAAAATATTTTTATTATATTGAAAAAATATTTGAACAATTAAGTTAACTACTTATTTATCAAATATTATATATGACATTTAATTTAGATTTTTTTTTTAATGAAATATCACTTAAATTATCTCACAAAAATCCTCACACGCACCAAATCCTTATTACCATGGCAACCATAGGCGCCGGAACTGGGGGGGGGCAAGGGTACATTGCCCCCCTGGCATCCTACAGGGGGGGGGGGGAAGAGGGGGGGCAAATTTTCTCTTTTATTTCATTTATTTTTAAAAATGCTATATTTTTACTTTTGAAAAATAAAATCTTCTAAATTAAAAAAAATTAAGGTTGTTCGGACATTAAAGCACTTTCCTTGATTAAAAGCTAATTTTTTAATATGTTATTAATCACTATCAAATACGTATAAAATAAAATTTTGAAGCAGATCTGACCCAGGGTTATCGTGTAATTAATTTTTAAAAAATTGAAATTTAACATGTAGCCTATGGGGAATAACGACGAAACGCACACATATCGAATTATATAGGCATCTGTGCAAATGATACAAAAACAAAAAAACTTACATTTTATTAATTCACTTCCGAGGAATATGTTAAAAATAAAACCAAAAGTTTCTGCCGACCGCTTTTAAAGATATTTTAACAAGAAAGTCAAAAAATTCTCCAAAATGACAGTCGCCAATATTTAAAAATAAGGAAGCATCGAGAGTCAGACCTGCCTGGCAACGTCGCATAAAATACTTGATGTTAGCTACATATTTTTTTTCAATTTTAAGATACTTTTTCTCGCAAATCGTCCATTGTGTTTAAACTGATTTGCATTAAACATTGTAATATATTAAATAAAATAAAATTGAAGGCGTTTAAGATTTAAAATAGATAGTTGATGAATGCAATGTTGCCAGTTCTATATTACGTGAAAAACTGCTCAAATCAAAAGTCATTCATTTATTATTTTTGGTAATTAAATTATTAACTTAATACAATTATAAACTATGATAGGTCACGACTAAATTATAATAAGGAATTTTGGCATTCAAATTTTTAATTTTATTTAAAAAAAAATTTAGATTCTATTATGACTCACGATGTACTATCCGAACAACCTTAAAAGAGTAAGAAATTCATTTTTTTCCAAAAATTTTTGATAAAATCACTAGCAAATTTTTTAAAATTTTAATTTTATTAAAATTGTGATTTTATTTAAAATTTTTAAAGTTTTATAGCAGATTTGTTTTTGTTTTATACTATTTAAACATATTAAATTATTTTAATTTTCTAAAAAAAAATTTTTGCCCCCCCCTGATTCAAATTTGTTCCGGCGCCCCTGATGGCAACCATTTCTCCTATCTTTTCTATGGAGTCTAAGAGTAAAGTGGTCTTCAGAATATTTCAATGGCAAAATGAGAATATACATTTTAAAGATAATCTAAAAAATAATTGATTTTTGAGTAAAAAAAAAATCGTTGGAGCGAATTTTGAGATAGTCGAAAAAAAAAGTACATCAGTAAAGTACTAGTACTCTATGGATTTTGTTTAAAAGCTAATTTTCAAGTCCTAGGGGTGAAATTTCGACCTCCTAGCGCAATTCATAAGAGAAAGTAAAAATCACTAAACTAATCCCTGATTTCCTTTTTAGTTCTTTTTTGTCCTTTATTTCCGGACCTTGACCTTTTGGCTTTTTTTTTTAAATCGCGATTTTATTATTATTATTTACTCACGCATTCAATCGAATTCCGAAATGAATGAAAAAGTTTTTTTTTTTTTTTTCAAGGTGATCGACTCCTCCGTCTGTCTGGGGAGTTTAAAATGCGGATAGAATGAATGAATCAGACCGGAACTCAATTCACTCATTGGATTAGCTAGGCAAGCAATTTATAACGAAAGAGATTTTAAAATAAAAACCCGTTTGCAGCAGCATCAAATCTAAAAAAAAAAGGGCGTGAGCCTAAAGAATGTGGAAAGGTCAAAAGACAAAAGATCAGAGCAAGTTTTTCAAGTGTTTATGAAATGGTTACGTACCCGGACAGTGGACAGGAATTCATTCACCTAAATACTAAACCAGTGCACTCATATAAATACAAATCCAGTTTATATTCTGGTTTTTCGACTTAGGCTTCGTAAATAAATTACATTGACTAGTAATTAATTTAGAAAAATATGCAGGTCTCGCTGGTGTAGCGGGCTAGGGTGTCGGCTTCTACAAAGAAGATCCCTGGGCGTGCGGGATTTTTTCATTAAATAAAAATATTTATTTAATGTAAACAAGCAAGTACTGGATTGGAATATTGGATCTCACCACAGACAACTCTACGAGGAGAAAGAGTTGCTGTGGCATCCCGTCCTGTGGAAGGGACGTAAAGAAGGTTCCCTCTCAGTGATGCATTCTTCGAAAGGAGTCGGTGCTGAGGGAGTCCCTCCTCAACTAGGACATCCTCCAGAGCAGTGGTTTCCAAACTTTTTGTTACTACGCCTCCCTTAAAAATATTTATTCATATGACGCCTCCCCCCCCCCTCATTTATAAATTTATATTAAGATAAAAAAAAAAATATTCCAAGACATATTCAGCCAAAATTATTTCTTTTTTTGTGACGTTTTGGCCACTGGTTTAGGCCATCTTCAAAGCCGGAGGTGAGAATAAATGAAATTTTAATTTTCATTCAAAATTTCATTTATTCTCGCCTCTGACTCTGAAGATGACCTTAACCAGTGGCCGAAACTTTACAATAAAAGAAATAATTTTGACTTACTTCCATCCACAAACACATACGTACCTCACAATAAATTTTTATAAAAATATTTTTTTTTTTTTATTTATTCCTATTTATAAAACAAGCAATTATTTGGGAAATTGCTCGCAGTGGTTAACATTCGCGCCTCTCCTTAGACTAGTCTGCGCCTTCCTAGGGAGGCGCGCCTCACAGTTTGGAAAACGCTGCTCCAGAGCATAGAAGAGGTTGGATATAAGGAGCCGGTTGTAACCAGAAATAAGGATTAGTTCACTAGCTAGAGACGAAAGCAGGAGGAGGAGTTAGAGATAGGAAATGATGTAACTTCACGGGGTGTCGGTAGATGGCTGGTTGGGTTTGAGTTGTGTGTCTTCGTGCACGAAAGCACCTCGGGTAAATAAACAGGGATCCCTATAAGAATTTCAAAAAAATAATAATAGAAAAATAATAGACAAGGTTTATCCTGAAAACGATCGATCAATTGGAACTTGAGGCGATACTTTTATCCTTGCTCTTCTTGATTTTCTTGCCGTTTTTGCATTGAGCCCACAAGGGGTCGTTATCGCCTATGTTGAGAACCTATGCACCAAATCCATTATCGGGTGCAACGAACATTATTTATTCATCGTTTTTCTTTCGCTCTCCCTTGCTTTTTTTTTATCAAATATTTCAACAAGAAAACTTTAGAATTAATAACCCAACTCTTCCCAAAGGAGATTATATCAATTTAAAAAAAAATAAGAGAGGGAATTCTTAAAAGGAAGGAATGAATAAAAATAAAAAAGAAATTTAAAATAAATTGAAAGAGAGGTGGAAATTAAAAATTTATCTATAAGAGAGGAGAATAATTTAATGAATGAAAGATGAGAATCTCTGACCGGGGTAAGAGAGAATAAGAAATCATTGAAATCAATATCTGAGTCCCTTGGAGCGTAAAGTTTAACTAAAAATCTGGTGTGACTGGCGCACAGCACACAACTTTCTCTTACCTTCGGTACACGAAAGTTGTGTTCTGTGCTTCTCACACCAGATTTTTTGTTTCGACATGTATTTAGTTTCCGACAGTACGGTACATTCGAATTTCAAGATGTAAAATTTATAAGTATGGGAAAATATTTATATTTTGTTGCCATGGCAACCTTTTCTATGGAGTACAAGAGTAAAGTGGTCTTCAGAAGATTCCATTTCCAAAATGAGAGTATACATTTTAAAGAGCATCTAAAAAATAATTGATTTTTGAATTTTAATCAAAATCGTTAGAGCGAATTTTGAAAAAATCGAAAAAAAAACTGAAAAAGTGCATTAGTAAAGTACTAATATTCTTTGGTCGATTTTGTTCAAAAGCTTCGTGTCACGTCCCATGGGGGTGCCTAACTTAAATATACAATTTCAACTTCCAAAGACAGACAGACAGACAGACCATGTCGCGAAAACCACTTTTTTGGATTCAGGGGACCCCAAAACGTGTATATCCATCAAAATCTCGACATCGAACTTTTGACATGAATTCAATACTTTCTATATATATAAATGTATATTAACATTCATATAGGTAAGAGAAAGTAAAAATAACTTCGAAAATTTGGTCTCTCGTGGGCCCTTAACTTTATTTGATTTCATCCCATTTACACTACACCAGGTCAATATTCATCATTACTTTTGTAACACCGTGTATAGAAGAGGTAAAAATTATTTTTCTTGACGCTCGGATTTAAACAAAATTATTTTTATTCACATTTTACACATTAATTATAAGGAATAAATATATATTTTGGGGAATTTATTGCTGAATTGCAAAATATACGGTTTCGGTTCATCAGCTTAACATCATCACAAGACAAAATTTCCAAGTGCGGGCCTCATGTTAATTAAACTATCCAAGAAATAAGTTTAATTAACATGAGACACTTGGAAATTGAGGCCTGAAGATGTTTCGCTGGTGAATCCAAACTGTATATTTCGCAATTCAGATCTCAATAAATTTTCATATCTAAATGGGCCTTATTTCCGTTTATCCGAAAATTATTTACAAAACAATTAACTCTGGATGTTTCTACGCTACCAAATAAATAAATAAGAAATTATTTTTCCGTGCACGTGTTGTGGTGTGTGTGCTCTCACCAAATTATCCGTTAATTAATTTTTTGTTTTTTTTTGGCCAAATGGTATCAATAAACTCTCTTCATTCAGGGCCTCTAAAAATGAAATTTATCCCTTGGCCATTAGAGTAGAGGAGATTTTTTTTTTATTTATTTATTTTTTCATTCGTACGTATCTTATTTTCAACTTAAAGAAATATCGATCCCAGAGTGTATATTATATTCCTCTATATATTTCAAAGTTTTTTTCTCCCAAATGTGCTCTTTTTCTTCTTCTATTCAAAACATATTTTGTATTTCATAAAATAAATCAAAATTGTAAAAATAAATAAGAGGAAATGGTAAAAGGAGATAAACTTTGGTCGATAAAAACGGAAACCATCTTCCACAGACAGAGAGACGTTTCTCTCTAAAAAATAAAAATAAACTTCCCATCATGTCACAATTAAATTAGAATGTTTTCGTTTCAAATTTAATTTTCTCGGATGTAGAAGTGGCTGTGATTATCGATGAGATCAATGACAGGTGGCGAGCAGTCAGGAAGATGTAATCTCTTCACCAAAGAAACTCCCACAATTCACGACGATTCGGTCTAATTTTATTGGACCATCATCAGGTGTTAGGATTACAAAAGAATTAATTATAGCCTAATTTATATTAGAAAAGTAAACGGGAGACTCCCCCGGGAACAGCAGCCAGGATAAATAAAAAACTTTATATTTCGTTGCAGACGTTTCGGGTGCACTCATCCTCAGGGCACTCAAAATTGTCCAATTGAATATCTACAGCCATTCAACTCAAGAAATCCTACCTAATTTATATTCTTAAAAAAATATTATTTTTTCTCACTGTTGTCATATGTATTGTTTTTTCCCATATGCAGATAATGAATTGTTCAAATTAAAAAAAAAAAAAAATACAAAGTAGCAACCGGAACGATAGAGACGAAGAAATTCGATGGCTGAATGAATATTTGGGGGAGCAGGAAGGTGTAGATAGCCAACAAAGAGAAAAAAATTTTCGGGAGCTCATCGTTTCCATCCTCAGGTCGATAACTTCTTAATATTGCTTACCTGATTCATCAGTCATTTAATCTTGGCTAGTGCTCATGTTTCAGGTCCATATACAAAAAAAAAAAAAAACAAACAAACAAACAAACAAGCACTTACTATAATTTCTCTTGGACAGTGAGCGCTACAATTAAGTCCCCACCTGATAGCTAGAGCCTTAAGTATATGGTGTAAAGTGAAATAATTTTAATGGCCGAAAAGGTAAAACGTAAGATCTGGTACAGATGATTTTATTTTACCTTTTCAAATTTAAAATTATTTCACCATTTACCATATTCTATACCATATACTTAAGGCTAAAGCAATCAAATGGGGACTTAATTGTGGCGCTCATTGTACAAGCAATTATTAACTAATGGCATACGCAAATTTCTATTTTGTATGTATCCATCCTGAGAATGGGATTGATGCGTTCCCGAAACGTTGACGAAATTTAATTAAAATTTTTTAATCGTTTTATTTTTTTTTTTTTTAAAGACATTTCGGCTGCAGAGGCCATTTGGCTTTTATAAATTTATTGATTATTTATTTAATACATGTATCGATGGCTTCCGGCGGGCGTTCAATGGTCTTGTTTTTCGGGGGCCACCTATCCCGAATTTCAACACCACTTGGCGTTGCTTAACAATGATGATCTTGGTGGCTTCTTCTTTCCAGGCCCGTCGGCTTTAATCGTTTTAAATAATAATCTTCTCTCATGTCTTAAATATTTGAAATATTGCATTGTTGGTTGTAAGATAGGCATATGGACGTACCAGAAAAATGTCGATAGTTTCGCCACTACTAATCTCAAAAAGGGCTGTAAGCATTATACTTTTATCGTTTTTTGGAGAATCCGGACTATTAGCTCTCTCCCCTCGCCTATTCTCTCATATAAAGACAGCAGCAGCCAGGATGAAACAAATAAAAACGTTTCGAACGTTCATCACACTCATATTCAAGGAAAAAGCAAAGCTCTGAATATACAGTATTTTCCATGTTTATATCTGTGTGTCGTTGAATTGCATCCACTTTTCTCTATATATCTCTCCCGATAAAATTTTGTGGAGTATAGGGAGAGGGACTTAGATTCCGACATCCACCATTGCGCTAACTAAAGAAAGAGCAACCAGTTGAAAAGAATTTAAAGATTAGTTTCAGAATACAAAAGGGCCTTTTCGACTATTGATCTAATATTAAATAAATAATCTCCCATCTGGACCTCATTTCTCTTTATTCCTTTCTATTAGAATGTAATCTAACACCCTATAAACAAACGTTGCATTCAAGAGAGATTATTTCTGTTGGCATTATCTCATATATGAATTACAAAAGGATTATAATACATTATAACAACACTGTTTATATAACAAAATAAATAAACGTATTTGTATTCAAGGAAATCTTGAAAAAAAAACTTTCTTTTAACCCTAAATATGTCTTGAAGCGGCCAAGTACTTATAAATTATACTTTCTTTTACTACTTGCTTTGTTTTTATTTAAATAGTGTTTTTTGTCATCTGACGTCATTGGTTTTTAAACAATCTACTGCTGTGTCTGTCTGTAAGTATAATATCGTTAAAATAAAATCTTGTACTCTAAAAGAGAAGGTAAGGAGAGTCAAGAAAAATACTCGAGTCCAAATTCTCTAAATGGGGTGGCCATGGCAACCATTTCTCCAATCTTTCCTATTCCAAGCACAAGAGTAAAGTGTGCTTTCAACAATTTCAAAGCCAAAATGAGAATATACATTTTAAAGAGCATCTAAAAAATAATTGATTTTTCAATTTTAATCAAAATCGTTAAAGCGAATTTTGAGAAAATCGAAAAAAATTGAAAAAGTACATCAGTAAAGTATTAGTACTCTTTGGCCGATTTTGCTCAAAAGCTTCGTGTCACGTCCCATGGGGGTACCGAACTTAAATATCCAATTTCAACCACCTAACTCTTTTCGTTCTTGAGTTATTTTGTTCACAGACACACAGACAGACCATGTTGCGAAAAACACTTTTTTGAACTCAGGAGAAATAAAAACATGTATTTCCATCAAAATCAAATTTTGTCTCTATATACATATATAGGTAAGAGAAAGTAAAAATTAAAATAAATTAGCACTATTAAGAAACATACTATATGATGGCCCTCGGGGCTTGGTGTAGGGGTTAGCGTGGTAACCTCGTATACCAAAAGTCGCGGGTTCGGTCCGATGATTTTATTTATGCCATTTGGATACCAAATGGCTTAAATAAGAATTCAGGACCCCCCAATAGATATATTAAAAGATACGAGTATCGTTTAAAGTCTTAAATGGGCTAAGTTGCCGAAAAGACTGTGTGTATGTGTGTGTGAATGTGAGTGTGAATGAGAAAAAAGTGTGAGTGTTAAAAAAAAAAACATATGATGGCATTACATATTGCTGCGCCCGTAAGATTAATGAACATTTTTAATTGCGCCTTTTCTTACAAAAAGGTTGGCCTGATCTAAAGTAATACCGAAGATAATTCTATAACTATATGGACCCTGTTATGCATTAGT
Organism: Euborellia annulipes; assembly: GCA_023213315.1. Taxonomy (NCBI): domain Eukaryota; kingdom Metazoa; phylum Arthropoda; class Insecta; order Dermaptera; family Anisolabididae; genus Euborellia; species Euborellia annulipes. The sequence continues at coordinate 19,666 of JAKCPI010021976.1, read as the reverse complement.
GTGTCAAGCGCCAAAAAAAAAATTAAAAATTGAGTTAATAACGGAATATTGTTTCAAATGCTATAATTAAGAGTATTTTTTATGAAATATGTCCTAAAAAAATTTATATTTAATGTTACTTGCACAATTGACAAAAAATTATATATAATCCAATGAAAACAAAAAACTTTATTGGTGATTTTCTCAAAACTCGGTAGGTGGCGCTTGACACACTAATGCGTAACAGGGTCCATTTATGCTATATATTATATTAATATTTAAAATAGATTTTAGGGGGCGGCAATTAAAGAAAGATAAAAATTTTTGGTTCCGCGGGTGGCAAAAATTTTGCGTCTCTAAAAAAACGTAAAATATTTTTTCGGACGGGAAAATTTGGTTCCGCGAAAAAGAAATTTTTGAGATCAGGGAAAATTTTAAGGAGGAGGTGGCAAATTAAATTTTGCCCCCCCTAAAAAAACTCCTAGTTCCGGCCCTGGGTCTGCCGTTTGTAACGCAAGAGTATCTTTTCATGATCCCCCACTTTTCTTGTATTATGTTTTTATACTATGTTTTTGTATCATGTTTTTGTATTATAAAATAATGTAATGAGAAATTGTATGGCCTTGAAGCAAGCCCAACAAAAAAAAAAAAAAAAAAATGATCCCCCACTTGCTTTGGCCTCTAGTGTGCAAAATAATCATTTAAATTTTTTAAACAATCTAGATATTAGCTCAAAATGCATTGAAAAGGATTTTTTTTGCTCAAGGGGGTGAGTTGGGATCTCAGTAAACGCACTCCCCCCCCCCTTGTAACTATTGTATAATGAGTTTCCATGGTCCAGTTCCACTTTCAAGTGACAAAGAATTCCCTCCCCCCCCCCCTTGGACAACAAACCCTCATCTCCTTCAAAGGGCTTCTTGATTCCTTCTCCTTTCAATTTCAAAATCTCGTTTTATTCCTTTTTTAAAAATCCTCCTTCCTCGCTCGCTCTCTCTCTCTCTTATCGAAAAGAATATCACTGATTGGAATTTTTATATTGAATTTATTAGCTCAGAAAAAAAAAAATTTACAAAACGCTATTGAAAAAGAAGATAAGAAAAATCCAGTACCATATTTTAAAGAGAATATTTGATAAGAGTGGGGAGGTCAAAGTCAGATAAGTTTCTCTTATTCTTCTTGCTACCATTAGGGTATCCAAACAGAGTTGGGCACCAACTAAATGTTGAGTAAAAATTTAGTTAAACTAAAAATAACAAATCAGATTTCTGATATGATTAAATTAGTTTGAGTAAAAATTTAATCAAATTAAATTAATTTTAATCAGATAACTAAACTTAACTAAATTTTGATTAATATATATTTGTTAAGTATTTAATTATTTATTTTATAATTTTATGACTTAGATCAGCAACTAGTGAGCTGATTTTAAGAAATTTGGACCAAAGATGCTTATAAATTAAATAATAAACTTTACTAGGATGGATTTCTTTCTTATAACATTAGTTATCTCAGCAACTAGTGAACTGAATTTAAGACTTTTCATTGAAATATTATTCAGATCAACTTTACGAGTATTTTTAATTTTAAACTGTACTGGGGTGGGTTTCTTTCTTATCTATATATAATAATTGCGGAGTGTCCGTCTATCCGTCTGTCACGCTCTGTTTGACCAACTTTCCAAAGGCGGGCGGCGCGGCTAGTAATATATAATTAAAAATACTCTTAAAGTTGATCTGTATAATATTTCAATGAAAAGTCCTAAATTCAGTTCACTAGTTGCTGAGATAACTAATATAATAAGAAAGAAATCCATCCTAGTAAAGTTTATTATTTAATTTATAAGCATCTTTGGTCCAAATTTTTTAAAATCAGCTCACTAGTTGCTGAACTGAGTCAAAAAACTATAAAATAAATAATTAAATACTTAACAAATATATATTAATCAAAATTTAGTTAAGTTTAGTTATCTGATTAAAATTAATTTAATTTGATTAAATTTTTACTCAAACTAATTTAATCATATCAGAAATCTGATTTGTTATTTTTAGTTTAACTAAATTTTTACTCAAATTAAATAAAGCATACTAGATTCTTGATATGATTTGTTTACTTTAACTAAATTTTTAATCAACATTTAGTTGGTGCCCAACTCTGTATCCAAATTACTACTTTCTCTTACCTCTATTTCTGTTAATATATAGAGAGAGAAAGTATTGGATTCATGTCAAAAATTCGATGTCGAGATTTTGACGGATATACACGTTTTGTTGTCCCCTGAATCCAAAAAAGTGGTTTTCGAAACATGGTCTGTCTATCACTCTCTGTGTGTGTGTGTGTCTGTCTGTGATCAAAATATCTCAAGAACAAAAAGAGCTAGGGGGTTGAAATTTCCTATTTAGGTTAGGCACCCTTCTGGCACGTGACATGAAGCTTTTGAACAAAATCGACTAAAGAGTACTAGTACTTTACTGATGCACTATTTCAGTTTTTTTTCGATTTTATCAAATCGCACCAACGATTTTTTTTTTGAATTCAAAAATCATTTATTTTTTAGACTCTATAAAATGTATATTCTCATTTTGTGATTGAAATCTTCTGAAGACCACTTTACTCTTGTGCTTCATAGGAAAGATAGTAGAAATGGTTGCCATGGTATCAAAATATAAATATTTTCCCATACTTATAATTTTACATCTGAATTCAAATATTCCCTACTGTCGGAAACTAAATATATCTCGACACAAAAAATCTGGTGTGACAAGCACAGTACACAACTTTCGATTACCTAAGGTAAGAGAAAGTTGTGTGCTGTGCGCCAGTCCCACCAGATTTTTTAGAACCAATGTCGTCAAATATGACCATTTTAACATCCAGAGTAATATTCATTTAGTGTGGATGTTAAAAATGGCATCATTAAGAATACATTTCGTATTATACCCTGGGCGGGCTGTGCTGCTAGTTTATTTATATAACACTTTAAGTGAATTTGTAATCTAAATTGATAAATGATTTTATTAGCTTAAAGGAGAGTTAATTTCTTTTAGCCTCTGATCTCAATTTGAAATTTAAATTTGAAAATAAATAGAATTTTGCTCCAAGGGATGAAAAAGAAAATTAATTTAAAAAATAATAAATAAATAAATAGTAGAGAAACTACTTAATATAAAATTAATTACGTAATTAAGATAAAAAGAATATCTCAATTTTAGAGTTGTGAAAACGAAGTCTCCTTAAAAGGCCGAATAAAGAACAGGTCTTTTTTGTTTTTTGTTATATGCATGTCATATATATGTACCTGCTATGTCTTTCTCATTAGTTCTTTTTCAAAGGCTTCCATGCACCAAACCATAGACAAAAATTTAATGAATTTCTTACTTTCTATATATAAATATAGACCTCTACTATTATATAAAAGACAAAGTCTGTCTGTCTGTCTGTTTGTAACGCAGAATCCGAAACTACTGGACCGATTTTCATGGAGTTTCTTTTAATGGGTAGAGAATTTTCCGGGGGTGGTTTTAGGCTATCATTATATTAATTAACCCCTATCAGGGTTCCCATATCTCCCATAGGAAAGCTTTGGAAAACAGGTTCTAACTCGCTTTAAGAAAAATAAATTAAACAATCATCATAAAAGATTTTTTTTTATCTCACGATTTTAATAAAATTTAAAATAACGCTTCTCTAGAGTGTAAATAATTGAAAAATGGTATTTCAAACCTCAGAAAGTTCCATCGATCCCCTACCTCCCCCCTACTCCATTTTTTAATTTCATATTTTTATATTATGGTGCAAAATTAATTAAAATACATTTTTCTGGACAACTCAAAGTCATATGGCGAGACGCCGCCCACCAGGGCCTAGCGGGGTTGCCAAAGGCAACTCTACCACCGCTAGTGTTAATATAAAATAGAGAAAGTAATGGAATAATGTCAAAAATTCGATGTCGAGATTTTGACGGATATACACGTTTTGAGGTCCCCTGAGTCCAAAAAAGCGAGCCCCACAAAATGGTCTGTCTTTAAGTTAAACCATAAAGGAAAGAGCATCTAAAAAAATAATCGATTATTCGAATTTTAATCCAAATCGTTGGAGCGAATTTTGAGAAAATCGAAAACAACTGAAAAAGTGCATCAGTAAAGTAAGTTGTTACTAGTATTCTTTGGCCGATTTTGTTCAAAAACTTGGCGTCACGTGCCAGGGGAGTACCGTCATCCGGGGTGAGAATGTTCTAAGGGGTGAGAATGGTCGTTTTGCAGGAATAATTGAAATTAAGCGGTAGAATGTTCTGAATTTGTATTTTTGCTATTTTTTCTTTGTGGCAATAATGTATATCATGTTTATTCAAGAGGTAGTTGGTTTTGGTAATTTTTTTTTTATAAAATATAATAAAAAAAAAAAATCGGAAATTAGGGATATTTGTTCATATTTTGTTAAGTCGGTATAACTTTGGTTGTCAAGTTAGCATAGGCTGGAAGATTATCTTAAAACGTCTCGTGGTGCACGACCAACTTGTTGGTCAACTATTGGTAAGTTGCTTATTATTAATAGTAATACAGTTTAATTTATAAAAAAAATTATTTAAAAAATTGTAAAATTCAGTGTTTTTTTTGGGGTGAGAATGGTCATCGAAAATCATAACCGAGTTGAGGTGGAAAACGATGAAGGTGCACTCAGACCAGAAAAGTTTGTATTAGTAATAATGAGGGTTAAGAAGAGTGTGAAACATTTTATCGGTCAAGTGATAGAGGACAGGGAGGCTCCCTACAATGACGACGAAGTCCCTATATTATTCCTGAAAAAAAAGGAGAAAAATTTATCTTCCCGGACAAACCTGAGATAGCAGCTGTGGACAGGAAAGATGTCTTAAAAACCCTCTCTACTCCCACCAAAGAGAGAAGAGGATGGATTGTTTTTGATAACAGCCAATTTGGAAATGTCACAATTTTTTAATCATTTTTTTCATAGTTTTAAAAATTAAAAATTATTAATATTATAATTTTGAATTATGAACTTTGTTCTTTCTGTTCATACTAACTCCGACCAAATCCTCTTTACTTTGGACTTAAAAATAAGCAAGACCATTCTCACCCCAAATACGGGGCGAGTATGGTCACTCGCATATTTTGTTATCATGCAGATTCCTTAAGACCTAAAATATTTATAATTCGCAGGGTAAGTAATCAAGAAACTAAGCAATGATCCCACTTAGTTTCGTTATTTTCTGCTAAACGGTGCAAGAGTTATAAATGAAAATATGAATTTTTGACCATTCTCACCCCGTTTGACGGTACCTAACTTGAATATAAAATTTTTACCTCATAGCTCTTTTCGTTCTTGAAATATTTTGTTCAGACACACAGATAGGTGGGACGTTAACTTAACCTACCCAAGGTAGGTTCGGTTCGTGGGCAAAGTTAACAAACTCTAGTTTATTTTCTAGACCATAATTTCGTATCATCATCTCTGTTGATAATTAATCACTTGTTTTTTTTTTTGTTTTTTTTTAATTTGTTTTCATTTTAACGACGACATTTTAAGTTAATTAAGAAGAATTTTACCTTGCGATGGGGGGGGGGGGGGGGTATGAATGAAATATTTTAAAGAAATGCATGTCTTCTACATGTTTGTTAAAGAAGAAGAAGAAGGTTATAAATCATAATAAACTTTAAGAAAAGGGGAGGCTAGGAGGGGGAGAATACATTAACTCTACATGACGTTTTAAGCAAATTGAGTTAAACAACAACAAATTTTATTTTGTTGTTAGTACAATAAATAAACTTCCCTCTCTCGTACACAAAGAATTGATTCTTTTCTTTCTTTCTTTTAAATGACTTTTTAATCCAATAGAGAGAATATTTTTGCATTTTCTTAAAATAAATTATTCACGTAACTTTTAATTAAAAAAAAAAAAAAATTATGAATATTTAAACAACACAACAACAACAACAAAGTTTTAAACAAGTTTATGTTTTACTCTAAACTGACTGACTGACTATAAATCATAATGAAATAAATTTGTGGCAAAAAATTATTTTTTTTATTTAAATTAAGGAATTTAAAACCTGATGAAGACATTAATGATATCGAAACGTTGTCACATAAGAAAAAATGTTCTTGAAAGAACAAGCTTTGAAAGGAAGCTTCTAATGAATAATCAAAAAAAAAAGTTTCGTCAAATTTTATTGTGCCATCTTCAGTTGTATAATTTTATGTTAAATAGAGTTACAAAAACAAATTGTTTGTCTTTTGTTATTGTATCTATTTATGTCTTATAACTTATGGAAATGAATGTCAGTCAGATAAAAATATTGAAAAAGATAAGCCAGAATTTAAAAAAATACACTCCGCGTCAAAAATAGTGGGTCATTTTTGTTTCTCCTTAAAAAGACCTATTCTAATCTATCTTAATGATACTGTAATTTATTAAACATTTAAAATGGAATATTCTATACATTTCTAAGTGAATTTAATACAAATCCATATCATTTTAATAAATAATTACAATTTAAATAAAACAAAGACAAAAATGTCGATTTTCAATTTGAGGGACAAATCAACGTAATCTCGCTATGTATAGATGGATATTAATTCAAAATTTTGTTTTAATAAATATTTCCAATAAAAACTGAAATAGAAAGATTATTTTAAAATTTTAGAAATTTGGCGCTAATAAACAAATTTCAATATTTTACTTTCTCTTACCTATGTATATATGTAATATATATATAGAGAGAAAGTATTGGATTCATGTCAAAAATTCGATGTCGAGATTTTGATGGATCTTCACGTTTTGAGGTCCCCTGAATCCAAAAAGTGGTTTTCGCGACATGGTCTGTCTGTCTGTGTGTCTGTCTGTGTGTCTGTGAACAAAATATCTCAAGAACGAAAAGAGCTAGGAAGTTGAAATTTTATATTTAAGTTAGGCACCCCCATGGGACGTGACACGAAGCTTTTGAACAAAATCGACCAAAAAGTACTAGCACTTTACTGATTCACTTTTTCAGTTTTTTTCGATTTTCTCAAAATTTGCTCCAACGATTTTTTTAAAATTCAAAAATCAATTATTTTTTAGATTCTCTATAAAATGTATATTCTCATTTTGCGATTGAAATCTTCTGAAGACCACTTTACTCTTGAATTGCATAGGGAAGATAGGAGAAATGGTTGCCATGGTATCAAAATATAAATATTTTCCCATACTTATAAATTTTACATCTTGAATTCAATTGTACCCTACTGTCGGAAACTAAATACATGTCGACACAAAAAATCTGGTGTGACAAGCACAGTACACAACTTTCGATTACCGAAGGTAAGAGAAAGTTGTGTGCTGTGCGCCAGTCACACCAGATTTTTTGTCTTTGAATTCGAGATGCTGGCCCGGTGGGTTTTCAGGTTTTATTCTGACGTTGCTCTATTTTCTCGGACGTTCATCAGGATGGTAGGCGAGTGGATTTTCAATAAATTATAGAAAATTTATTAACAGAGGTTTTTATTTTTAGGTTTACGATGATGGCCAAATTTTGACATCGTTCCGCGGCTCGATTAAACATTCTTCAGAATCGAGCCGAAATTCTACCATCCTGAGGAACGTTCGAGAAAAAGAGCAACGTCAGAATAAAACCTGAAAATCCACCGGGCCAGCATCTCGAATTCAAAGACAAAAATATTGAAATTTGTTTATTAGCACCAAATTTCTAAAATTTTTAAATAATCTTTCTATTTCAGTTTTTATTGGAAATATTTATTAAAACAAAATTTTGAATTAATATCCAACTAAACATATCGAGATTATGTTTATTTGTCCCTCAAATTGAAAATCGACATTTTTGTCTTTGTTTTATTTAAATTGTAATTATTTATTAAAATGATATGTATTTGTGTAAAATTCACTTAGAAATTAAATGTATAGAATATTTCATATTAAATGTTAATAAATTACAGCAATTTTAAAGCCACCAAAAAGGAGCTTTTCGTATTCAGCTAGATAGGAGTGGGCGTGGCCTATTGGTTTGAATAATATTACAGGAATATATATTTTGATTGTCAATTGGCAAAGACCTTGATCAAGGTAAAGTCAACTTGGCTAAGAGTAAGAGGTGAAACACAAGGACAGAGGTCACAAAAAGTTGAAGAGCAAATTTTCCTTTTGCTCTTTCTTATACAGTAGAGCAGACGTAACAGGCCTAACGCCACGTTACAAGAGAATAAATCAAATAACACACTTCGGGGAGTCATAAATAAAAGTATTACGTTACTTACCAAAAAAAAAGGGAAACTGACAAGGAGAAGAAACAAAGAACTCACCTGAAACAAGCAGAAAGAAAAAATAAATTAGATATTTATTATGATGTCATATTTAGGATTGTTACCCAAATAGATTCAATTCAATATCAATGTTTTTTACGACCTCAACTTAAGAAAGAAAAAGAGAAATATGATAGAAAATAGGCAACGAAGCTGCAAAACTTTCTCACTTTATAATTGGAGCTAACCTCAAGGCGGAATAGGACCGAAGGTGTTAAGGATGTTTTTCACGATAAGATGGCGTTGTGTGTCGTAAAAGTATTCCCAAAAATCAAGTAATTCAAAAATTTGCCAAGAGATGTCAGAATGGTAGCTAATAATATTTAAATTATTAATAAAACAATAAACAATGGAATTTTTGTATTGGCCATTGTCAATGGCCAATACAAAAATTCACCTCAATTAATTACATTTATGCCCTCGGGGCATGGCGTAGAGGTTAGCGTGCTAACCTCGTATACCAAACGTCGCGGGTTCGGACCCCAGGCAGTCCGATGATTTTATTTAAGCCATTTGGATACCAAATGGCTTAAATAAAAATGCCTGGACCCTAATATATATAAATTCATAAATAACGGTTATCGTAAATGTCTTATATGGCCTGAGTTGCCGAAAAGACAGTGTGAATGTGTGTGTGACTCTGAGTGAATGAGAAAAAAAGTGTGAATGTTTTTTTTGTAAAAAAAAAAAATTACATTTATTAATTGCAAATATTTCGATGTTAATAAAATAACATCATCATCAGTGCATTCTACAAATATAGTGAAATATTACAAAATAGTTGTTAGACAAAAATATTCATACCTATATTTGTAGAATGCACTGACGTTGATGTTATTGTATTAACATCGAAATATTTGCAATTAATATATGTAATTGTGTGTGTCTCTCTCTCTGTGTGTGTGTGTGTGTGTGTGTGTGTGTGTGTGTGTGTATGTCTGTGGTAATTTTTTTCGTCAACGAAATCTCAAAAACTATTCATTTAATTGTTTTGAAATTTTGCACCCATAAACTAGGGGTGGAGGCCAAGAACTGAAAAGTTTTTGGTAAATATCGGACCATTAGGGGGGGGGGCTCTAGGGGGGGGGGGACAAAAATTTTTTTTCTTACATAACCTATAATTTTTTTTATATATTCAGAAACTAGACTTCCTCCCGAGTAAAATGATATATAATATGTATAACATCGGACTATCAGGGGGGGGGGCTCTAGGGGGGGGACAAATATTTTTTCTTGAGTAGTGGGTGGGCAAAGTTGTGCGCTCGGCTTAGTCCGACCCTTTATTTTATTAATAATCTAATTACGAAGCCAATTTGGAGAAGTATTTACTTGAATTGTAATAATATTTAATGCATTTGGTTGATTTTCATTGATCTTTTAACAATAAATACTTTATAAATGTTATTATATTATATATTATGTATCTTTTATAAAATCATAAAAATATATCAAGAGTCGCGGGAGCGACTCGTTCGCCGAGCATGTGAAAAGCAAAAGAAAGCAAAGAAACTCTTAATACTACCATTTAGTTGATATTCCAATAGATGCCAATGGCCCATTGCATTTAGATGGACGAGTCGTCCCTAGACTATATTATCAAGAATGATTTTAAATCCTTAATAAAAGATAGGGACGTGAAAAAATTTTTTTGAGAAACTTTTCTCTTTCTGGGCGAATATCTCAAAAAGTTTTTAAGATATCGGAGCCAAATTTTTTTTATATTAAACTAGAATAAATAAGGATTATTTTGAGCACGAATTCAAAAAAAAATTCCAGTGCCAAACAGAATGGCAGAGGCTCAAAGTTGAGATTTTGCCGATTTCGGAAGGTCAAAAGTTAGTCTTATTTTTCCTTTTTTTTTTTTTTTTTTTTTTTTTTTTTTTTTTTTTTTTTTTTTTCTTTTTTCATTCTTTTCTTCAATTTTCAAATTTTTAGACAAAGCTACAGGTTTCCCTGCTGGACCGATTTGGATGAAATTTAAAATACAAATAGATACTATCAAAAACCCGATACCTTTGATATAAAATTTCATTTTGGATCAAAAGTGACTTTTTGAGAGGCATTCAAAATTTCAAATTTGTCCACGTGATAAGAAGAAGTGCTACCAACATAACAAAAATAAAAAACCTAAAATTTTATAAAATTTGGTGAAATCCTATGTTTATCGTTTCGAATGGATGCCAAACGATGTATTTACATTCTACCAACATAACAAAAATAAAAAACCTAAAATTTTATAAAATTTGGTGAAATCCTATGTTTATCGTTTTGAATGGATACCAAACGATGTATTAATTTTTTCTGTTTGGAATGCATATTAAAAGATTTATTCATGGGATAACTTAATATTTAATAAACAAAAATTATTAAATAAAATTTAAATGTAATATTTCACAAAAAGAAGTGAAATCTCAGCCAAAAACATCGGAGATGCAAAAAGGGGCGCCTCGCATTATTTTTGCCCAGCGTTGAGGTGAAATCAAAAAAATGCGCCTCGCTTTTCTGATTTATATAAAAGCGAGGATATATGAAACAAATAAAATTCTGTAGGGGTTTTATTTAAGTGAAAATATTTCCTCGCTTTTATATAAATCAGAAAAGCGAGGCGCATTTTTTTGATTTCACCTCGACGCTGGGCAAAAATAATGCGAGGCGCCTTTGCATCTCCGATGTTTTTGGCTGAGATAAATATAGGCCAGATATAGACTAATACTATATCGGCTGTTAGACTACTGATTTGACAGTTGATTTTTAAATAAAGAATTATATATATCATGTGTTGGTCCATGAGGTAATTATGAAAAACATATGCATATGTTTTTTTATCTAAGCTTATTTTAAAAATTTCTTAAATAATATGTGATTAATAGAGACCGGATTTTAAGCAAAATGCTTATTGCTCAATTTTATAAGCACCCATTAGATATTTAATTTCTATACGAATTAGGAAAAACTAAGTGCATTGAGATTGCATTTTTTATGCTTTTTTTGCTTTTTTTGAGTTTTTATGCTTTTTTTTCCCTTTCGTGCTTATTTGAACTTATTTTACGAATATTTATAATATTTTTTGTTTTTTTTATTAAAAAACACACTTTTTTCCCATTCACACACGCATACACCAGGGACGTGTATAAGGGGGGGGAGCCGCCCCCCCCCCAACAAAAAAAAAAAAATTTCCGCAGGGTGAAAAAATTTGGTTCCGCAAAAACAAAATTTTTCGCAGGGCGGGGCGGAATAAATTTAGTTTCTTTAAAAAAAAAATTTATATACGCCATTGGTATGAGTAAAAATTGCTTATGAGATGCTTTTTTTCAACTTTTATGCTTATTTAACAACTTTTTATTCAAGTTTTTTATGCTTTTTTAAGCACTTTTTTTCCATTTTTTTATGCTTTTTTGTCCGGTCTCTAGTGATTAATAATAACAATAAATTCATTTTTAAATTAAAAAAAAATTAAAGATTATTGGGACAGATTGTTTTTTTGTATTTGCTTGATAACAAAAAAATTAATTACGATAATTTTTTAATAAGTCATTAAAAGAATTATAGCTCCATGTCCCATTAATCTCTTATGAATTTAATTCATTTAAAAAAAACCTCATTGAAAAATTCCTAGTCTAGTTTTTTTTTTAAAGTACGTTTAGACGTCGCTCCTGAACCCCCTTAATACCTTCTAAGCATGCATTTTAGAACAAGATTGAAAAAAAAAAATCTTTTTTAATAGATTGCAAATGAATCCAATAAATGAAAATCTTTTTTTTTCACCATTTCAGCATCAATTCATACATTCTTGACCTCAATTCTCTTTGAAAAAAAAAATAAAAATAAAAAATTTATAAAATATTTTCTAATAATAACATATGCAATTCTTTCGTTAAATGAGAGAGAGAGAGAGAAAAAAAAAGAAATTTTTGGAATGTGAATCAGTCAATTTTCACTTAAACGTGGAGAAGAAATGGAAAGTGAATTTTTTGGGCAATTACCAAAGATCACGCATCAAAATGTTCTAATTTTTATTTATTATAATCACGAACTTAATGAAAAGCAGTGAAAAAAAAAAAAAAAAAAATAGGCAACGAAGTTGTAAAACCTTTCTTTATTGGATGACTAGAGAGCGCAAATAACAAAGGCCTATTTTTTTTTTTTTTAAACATTCACACTTTTTTCTCATTCACACTCACACTCACACACACATTCACACAGTCTTTAGGGCAACTTAGGCCATTTAAGACTTTAAACGATATCCGTTATTTATTATTATACATATTGGGGTGCAGGCATTCTTATATAAGCCATTTGGTATCCAAATGCCTTATATAAAATCATCAGACTGCCTGGGGTCCTAACCCGCGACGTTTGGTATACGAGATTAGCACGCTAACCTCTACGCCAAGCCCCGAGGGCAACAAAGGCCTATTATAAAAATTACATTTTTATCTGGAAACAGTCCCAGTTAAACAATTTTGCAAGGATATGGAAGTTATCATCTAAGGATTCTTGCTGTGTAGACATTATTTTACATTCAATGAAGGAAACAGGATGTCACAGCGAACTCTTGCTGAAGGTGAGTGGATGTATATATAAATTAAAAATCTGGTGTGACTGGCGCACAGCACACAACTTTCTCTTACTTTCGGTAATCGAAAGTTGTGTTCTGTGCTTGTCACACCAGATTTTTTGTGTCGAAATATATTTAGTTTCCGCCAATATATTAGAAATTTAAGATGTCAAAATTATAAACATGGGAAAATATTTATATTTTGTTACCATGGCAACCATTTCTCCTATCTTCCCTATGAAATACAAGAGTAAAGTGTGCTTCCAACAATTTTGAGGGCAAAACGAGAATATACATTTGAAAGAGCATCTAAAAAATAATTGATTTTTGAATTTTAATCAAAATCGTTAGAGCGAATTTTGAGAAAATCGAAAAAAACTGAAAAAGTACATCAGTAAAGTACTAGTACTCTTGGGCCGATTTTGATTAAAAGCTTATTTTTCCGGTCCCGGGGGGTGTTTAACTTAAATATAAAATTTCAACCTCGTAGCTCAATTCCTTCATGCTTAAAATTGAACACACACACACACACACACACACAGACAGACAGACCATGTCGCGAAAATCACTTTTTTGGATTCAGGGGACCTCAAAACGTGAAGATCCATCAAAATCTCGACATCGAATTTTTGACATGAATCCAATACTTTCTCTCTATATATATATTACATATATACATAGGTAAGAGAAAGTAAAAATACTGTTTTAATCTATCATATGGAAATTTAGAAAATTTAAGGCCTGATGATGGTCAGCAAGTTGACCTAAACTGGAACATATGTCAGTCGCTTGCCTTAATAAATTTTCTGAAAATAAATGTTAATATTTATTTATTTTATCAAAATTTATTTTATCAAAAGTAAACCTTCAAAATCATATTTTATTTTCAGAGTATTGGTCAACCAATGTACATCAAGGTTTCAATCCTCAACGGATCATCATCAGGACCTGAAAAGTGAATGAATCACAATAATTTATTATCTATAATGTACATTTGTGTTATGAACATTCGTCATCTGTTTTTAAATTAATTATTAATGAATATCTTGTCATTTGTCAAAAATGTAGAATTATTTTTTGTTTAATATAAAGTGTTAAAAGATGTATAATAATTATACATTTTTGACAAATGACAAGATATTCATTAATAATTAATTTAAAAACAGATGACGAATGTTCATAACACAAATGTATATGATAGATAATAAATTATTGTGATTCATTCACTTTTCAGATCCTGATGATGATCCGTTGAGGATTGAAACCTTGATGTACATTGGTTGACCAATACTCTGAAAATAAAATATGATAGATTAAAACAGTATTTTTAATTTATGTATACCGTATATACACCCATCTTCAGCAAGAGTTCGCTGTGACATCCTGTTTCCTTCATTGAATGTAAAATATGGAAGTTACTTGGGAAAACTTTCTTCTCAGATGTAGGATAACGAAAAGAAAAAGCACACTTTTTTCTTTACCGACTGGGACTGTTTCAAGAGAAAATTAATTGAAGGATGCCTACAACATCATCTAATAAAGATAGTGAAAGAGGCCTGAAGATGGCATTGTAAAAAGCCGAAACCGGAATGTGCGCAACTGGTTGCGTGTGTTTTTACTTTCTCTTACCTATGTATATATGTAATATATATATAGAGAGAAAGTATTGGATTCATGTCAAAAATTCGATGTCGAGATTTTGATGGATCTTCACGTTTTGAGGTCCCCTGAATCCAAAAAAGTGGTTTTCGCGACATGGTCTGTCTCTGTGTGTGTGTGTGGGTGGGTGGGTGGGTGTGTGTTCAATTTTAAGGATGAAGGAATTGAGCTATGAGGCTGAAATTTTATATTTAAGTTAAACACCCCCGGGACCGGAAAAATAAGCTTTTAATCAAAATCGGCCAAAAAGTACTAGTACTTTACTGATGCACTTTTTCAGTTTTTTTTCGATTTTCTCTAAATTTGCTCCAACGATTTTTTTTTTAATTCAAAAATCAATTATTTTTTAGATTTTCAATAAAATGTATATTCTCATTTTGTCATTGAAATCTTCTGAAGACCACTTTACTCTTGTACTACATCGAAAAGATAGGAGAAATGGTTGCCATGGTAACAAAATATAAATATTTTCCCATACTTATAAATTTTACATCTGAATTCATATGTTCCGTATTGTCGGGAACTAAATATATGTCGACACAAAAAATCTGGTGTGGCCCTCGGGGCATGGCGTAGAGGTTAGCGTGCTAACCTCATATACCAAACGTCGCGGGTTCGGACCCCAGGCAGTCCGATGATTTTATTTAAGCCATTTGGATACCAAATGGCTTAAATAAGAATGCCTGGACCCCATATATGAATATTTATCAATAACGGATATCGTAAAAAGTCTTATATGGCCTCAGTTGCCGAAAAGACTGTATGAATGTGTGTGTGAGTGTGAGTGTGAATGAGAAAAAAGTGTGAATGTTTTTTTTATAAAAAAAAAAAAAAAAAAAAAATCTGGTGTGACAAGCACAGAACACAACTTTCGATTACCGAAGGTAAGAGAAAGTTGTGTTCTGTGCTTGTCACACCAGATTTTTTCTTTTGATATCCTACAACATCTGAGGAGAAATATTTCCCAAGTAACTTCCATATCCTTGCAAAATTACATTTTATGCAGAAATCAATTAATGATCATTTAGATAAGGTATAAACAGCCTCAGATGCCGAAGATAAAAAAAAATTTCCAGCTAAAATTCATTTAAATTTTGTTTTAAAAAAAAGATCTCGTGTATTGTGCGGTAAATCACCACCACCAGATTTTTTTTCATTTATTGTATATTTCATTTTTATCATGATTTATTATTATTTTTTTTAGTTTTAATAAAATTCTTATTTAGAAAAAAATAGGGATGGTTAAATTGCTCCCGATGCCGAAAAAGAGCTTAAAAAAAATTCCGGAGTTTAAAATTAAAAAAAAGCAATTCAGGACAAATTAAAATAAAAAATTGTTTTTAAAAATCCTAAATATCTAGTGTAAGTTGAGGGCTTTTGGGGCAGACCTCAGAGCCCCCCTCCCCCCTCCCCCGTAGGAACGTCTCTGGGCTCTAGTGATAATGATGTAGGATTATTATCTTCAAATTTCAAAAAGTTTTGTTTGTCCAGTGGATGCCGAGAAATTGGCTGATTATTTTAATCGCCAGCAGAAGACCATTAGGACTAATAATGATTTCAAGAGGCCTGCCTACCTTAGGACAGAAAAAATATTTATATTATGATGATTTTAATCATCGTAATAGTTCTTTATTTGAACTCGGAACTATTATTACTCTCCCCACCCTTGAATGCGCCACTGCCTCTCCTTTTGAATGAGTACAAAACTTATTATCAAAAAGAACTAAGTCGTTTTACGCTTTGAAATCAAATATTTTGTGACAAACGCACAGACAAACGGGTTTCGTTTTCGAAAACAAAAATTCATTTTACAAATCCTCTTATTATAATAAAAGGTAGCAAAGTAAATTCTTTTTTAATAAAGAAAAAAAAAAAAATTGCCAACATCTATCTCTCTTTTTGAATATACTGAACGTAATATAGGTGTGTATATGCAACATGAGATGAAATAGGATTTGTTTGAATAAAATTTTTTAATTTATTTTAATAGAAAATTCCAATAGGCCTGTTGCCTGTAATGGAATTGAATAACGCACCTAGGGTAAAATGGAAAGGTTGAAATTCGGTAGTTAAAATTTAATCATATGGTTATATTTTAATAAATACTCTTTGGTTTAAGACAGAAAATATTCTTTGAATTTATAGCCTCTATCTGGCCCATAGCCAAGTGGTAGAGTTCTTGCCTCTTGTGCTAGGGGTCAGGGGTTCGAAAATTTCAATTAAATTTGCTATCAATCAATTGAAATAATGCCAAAAAAGATCTTAAATACAGTTAAAAAATTTTTTTGGCTGCTTCCTTCTGACATTTCGATTCTGATTAAAGCCATTCCCATGAAATATTTCAATTTTTTTAAGTTTATAATTTAGCTTATTAAAAAAAATAATAATCAGACATCGACACCGAAGCTTCTGGGGAGGGGGAGAAGGGGTGAGATTTCAAAAAATATTATATTAGGATTGAGGATGAAATAAATTTAGACTTATTTTCGGCTCGAATTATTTTAATATTCCTTGTCGATGTTTCGGGGACTAAAAGTCACCCATCTTAAGGACAAAATTCTTAGCACTGCCTCCTGAGTTGTTATGAAAGTAATAATGTTACCTTTGTCCTGAAGAGAGATGACGTTTAGTCCTCGCAACGTTGACAAGGAATATTAAAATATTGCTCGAACCAAAAAGAAGTCTTTTATTTTATCTTATCTTCTAACCTTATAATCCCCTCCAGTTCCAGGCACCCAGGGCCTGAGGGATGGACATGAACCATTCCTAGATTGATCCTTTCCAGGACCCTTGAACCCAGAGAGTGATAGATCTATAAGGCAGTGCAGAGAACCCCCAGAACATCAAATCAATCAATCAATCAATCAAACCTTGCTTATAGGAGATGGAAATCTTTTTTGGGTGTTAAAAATATAAATTGTTTAGAAAATAAGTGAGAGAGACAAGCAATAGATAACGTTTCGAGCACTGAGCAACTCATCATCAGGTCAATTACTTATTAAGACACGATAATATCTGCGCGACCCTTCAAAAGCGGACACGCGAGAAAAGCTTTGAAAAAACATTCTAGAGTATTAAACTAGGATGTTTGACGGAATCAAAACCGTATTTTTTTTTCGAAACTATTCAGAATTACTGTTTTGATTCAAACATTCTAGTTCAAATACTCAACAATGTTTATTCAATTTGCTTTTCCCGCGTGTCCGCTTTTGAAGGGTCGCGCAGATATTACCACGTCTTAATAAGTAATTGACATGATGATGAGTTGCTCAGTGCTCGAAACGTTTTCTATTGCTTATCTTTCTCTCTGATTTTTTAAACAATTTATATTTTGAACACCCAATATTCAAAAGAAAAGTTCAGTGTTGTGCTTAGTCATAGAATATTACAAACAAAACAATAAAAAAAGAAGAAACAATACATCAACTTTAAATGGCGGTATTATTTCTCCTCTCTCCTATGTCTAATCAAGAGTATCAATTAATTTACTGGAAAATAGATAAAATGTAAGGGAGGAGGTAAAACTCCAACTCGAAGCCAATCTGATTATAATTGCTTCACTTTAACTCCATCCCACTCTCCTTTATGGTTTATAATTTGTGGCACACAAAAGCCCTATTCATTGAGCGCCCCCCCTCTTCTATAACTAGGTTATCGACTATTTGTTTAGGGCTAGAAAGGCTCACTTCC
Organism: Euborellia annulipes; assembly: GCA_023213315.1. Classification (NCBI taxonomy): domain Eukaryota; kingdom Metazoa; phylum Arthropoda; class Insecta; order Dermaptera; family Anisolabididae; genus Euborellia; species Euborellia annulipes. Next base: position 1,470 of record JAKCPI010021976.1, on the reverse strand, counting down.
CTTTCAAGTTGCTAACACATTCGATACACAGTAGAAGAAGGTGAAATTGGAATTACCCAATCCCTTTATTTAGGCCTGATTCAAAAAAATCATGGGCCACAGCGTTGGCTCATGTGCTTGTGGGTCAAGGGTTCGCATCCCGTTTCATTCGGCAAAAATTTATTAAAATAAATAGGAACGGGATCTTAAATGGACCCTGTTGCGCATTAGTGTGTCAAGTGCCATCTACTGAGTTTTGAGAAAATTAACATTAAAGTTTTTTGTTTTCATTGGATTATAGATAATTTTTTTTGTCAATTGTGCAAGTAACATTAAATATAAATTTTTTTAGGACATATTTATAAAAAAGCAACGTTTCGGTTAGATGCGGTATGTGAACATATTCTCAAAACATTCAGTTAATCTTTTTTTGATAATTTTAGTAATTGAATAGTACAATGGTTATTAATTTATTACCGACGTTTCGATCGGCTGCCTCAAGCTTCTTCAGAGCCCAAGGTTGAATTTAAATTAAAGTACTTCAGCAAAGTACTAGTACTTTTGGGCCGATTTTGTTTAAAAGCATATTTTCACGCTCCCGTGAGGTGCCTAACTTAAAAATATACAATTTCAACCAGCTAGCTCAATTCCTTCATACTTTAAATTGAACACACACACACACACACAGAGAGACCATGTCGCGAAAACCACTTTTTTGGACTCAGGGGACCTCAAAACGTGTATATCCATCAAAATCTCAACATCGAATTTTTGACATGAATCCAATGCTTTCTCTCTATATATATATTACATATATAGGCTATAAAGGAAAAAGAAAGTAAAAACGCGTATAAAATAGCTTTAATTTAATAAAATTTGACCTCATTCCCTGAGGACATACTTGATAGGCCAGCGAAACGCCGGTAACAAATAAAAGAACAATATTTCTATTTACTCGGACATCTTGTAAAATAGCCGTTATTTTTTAATTATTTGTTGGTGGGCCCCGGGAGTCGAATCCAGGATCTCCAGCCTTTCCAGGACAACGGTGTGCTATCCTTAGCACCATGCCTCTGGACCCTCGACCTACCCCAACATATCCCTATATAGACAAGTTAACCGGCCATTTCTCTAACAAGATAAAATTATTCACTTAATGTTATTTTTAATCTCTTCTTATTACCTCGTTTTTTTTTTTTAATTCCTAAATTCCATTTTTTTTTTTACATTATCCAGATTAATTTTTAAATTATTTTTAAAACAATAAAATCCAATTATCCAAAGCTAACGTAATCAATGTTATTAAATCTCCAATCGTAGAGGAGATTAGGAAATTCAGTTCTAATTAATTCTTTTAAAGAGAGAGAGGGGGGGGGATTCTTTTTCATTATTTTCTAATAATTTAGTACCCATTAAAAAAAAAAAAAAAAACTGTTAAAGGATTTGAGCTAGGAGGTTGAAATTTTATATTTAAGTTAGGCACCCACCTGG
>JAKCPI010021975.1:0-12845 GCA_023213315.1 Euborellia annulipes | reverse complement strand
AATACAAAAACTGTATAATTTTTTGCTAGATAAGATGGTCTTTAAAATGTATATTCTCATTTTGCCCTTGAAATCTTTTGAAGCACACTTTGCTCTTGTACTTCATAGGAAAGATAGGAGGAATGGTTGTTATGGTAACAAAATATAAATATTTCAATATTCCTATCAGCGAAAACTAAATATATCTCGACACAAAAAAATCTGGTGTGACAACTACAGAACACAAAATTATGTGCTGTGCGACCAGTCAAACCAGATTTATTCACCAAGCATTTAGGAATCCGAAATGCCCGAGAGGGGGTGAAGTTTTGTCCTAATCATTTTTTGTCTATTTTTATTAAATCCTTATCAGATTTTTACTTATAAATTAAATAAAAACGATTCTACACATAAATCAAATGAATAAATTCTTTTTTTTTTTTTAAGATTTCCGCGAGTTTGGCAATGCGAGGAGGACGAGGATGAGGAGAACGACGACGACGGCGACGATGATGATGATGAGGAGGAAGAAGAAGCGGAGCAAGGCCGAGAGAAGTTTTAAGCGCCGTACAAGAAGAGGAAGAAGAACTCGAGAATGGGAATGCGAAGGACCGGCAGAGAGCAAGAGGGATTTGAGCAGCCCGAGGACGAGGACATGGTCTCTCTGGCCAGTTGGTTGCCAAACGACAACGACGATGGACACAAAAACACCACTCTAAGCCGAAAAGGTAGATGTCCCTCTCTCTCTCTCTCTCTCGGGCTCTTAATTCAAATGGCTACGAGATTTAAGTTAAATTGAAAACTACGTTCCCGCCTTCCAATTAGTATTGGATTTAAAACTAAATTAATTTTATTATGATGTATTTTACTTTCTCTTTTGCTTCTATATGGACCCTGTTATGCAATGGTGTGTCAAAGACCAAACATCGAGTTTTGAGAAAATCAACAATAAAGTTTTTTTGTTTACATTGGATTATATATAATTTTTATGTCATTTGTGTAAATAACATTAAATATAAATTTTTTTTAGGACATATTTCATAAAAAATACTATTAATTATAGCATTTGAAACAATATTCCGTGATTAACTCAATTTTCAAATTTTTGGTCTTTGACACACCATTGCATAACAGGGTCCATATAAGGGTCTATTCTCTAAAAACTGACGTTAAAATTTAAGGTAAACAAATAGTTGTGTTAAAAAGTAATGTAAAAACAGTCAGGGTTAAAAAATGTTATCCAAAATCACTTCCTTGCCTCAAATACCGTCTTTTTCCGAAAATAAGACATCCCCTGAAAATAAGCCCTAGTTAAAATAATAAATTAAATTAAATAATGTGAGCTTTCCAAATACCAGGAGGAATGACTGGTTACCTCCAGACACTTGGCATTGCAATAAACAAGCCATTCAAGGATCATTTGCGGATGGAAATCAATGAATATATTGAAAACAGAATGGTGAGAAATCATCGAGGTAATTTTGTAAAAACCAGGCTTACAGGAAGTTGTGAATTGGGTAAAAAATTCATGGGACAAAATAACTGATAGTGATGTTTCCAATGCATTCATTTAACGATAGCTATATCGCAAGACATGAGAGATTCGTACCAATGATTCAACAGGAAATGGATTTGGAAGAAAATCAGAATATAATTCAGAATTTTATTTATGACGATGTTCCAGAAGAAGATAACATGCCTGTAATTGAATAAATTTAAATTTCTGTATTCATTGTAAAATAAATATTAAATAAAAATATATAAATATACTTTTATTTTTGCCCTCCCCGAAAATAAGCCCCTAGCGCGTATTTTGGACCAAAAAAAGAAAGTCAGACAGTGTCTTATTTTCGGAAAAAGACGGTAGCTATTCTGTAAGCAAAAACTTTAAAGCCAAAGCGTTAAGATTTAGTAAATAGTGTTAAAAATTAATGCCATGTCTAATGGGTGCCTTTAATATTTTAATGACGTGTTTAAAATAAAATTGGCGTCCTTAATCTAAAAAGTAAGGTTATGATTTTGATAGCTTTGAAATAAAAGCAACATATTAACGTCACCGTTAAAACTTTGTTTAGAGAATAGCATTTTTTAACGCTGATTGTTTTTACATTAATTTTTAACACCCATTTGTTTATTTTAAATTCTAACATCTGTTTTTAGAGAATAGACCTGTATATGTTAATATATAGAGAGAGAAAGTATTGGATTCATGTCAAAAATTCGATGTCGAGATTTTGATGGATATACACGTTTTGAGGTCTGGCAAGTGACACGAAGCCATGTTAACAAAATATAAATACTATGTTTATAAATTTTATATCTTAAAATTCTAATATATCGGCGGAACTAAATATATGTCGACACAAAAAAATCTGGTGTAACAAGCACAGAACACAAGTTTCGATTACCGAAGGTAAGAGAAAGTTGTGTGCCGCGCTACCAGTCACACCAGATTTTTTTGAATTATATTCATGCTGACAACATCTCATAAAAAAATTTGCCAAGTTTTGCATTAATAAAATACTATATACTAAACAATAAAAAAAGTTTTATTCTCTTTAGAATAATTTAAATATATTTTATTTGTCTTCTTTGATCTACTTTGACTTTCATAAAAACATAAACGTGGAGTTTAATCAACCTCAAATAGAAGTGAGAAAAGAAGAAATTATTTTATATCCCGCAGAGAGAATTAATTTCCTCCTAGAATCTCTTTATTTATATGAGGTTCCGAAAAGTGTAAAGAAGTAATGAGGGGAATGGACCTATCTTCTTCTCTCTTTGTCTTGAATCCCGATTTCGGGGTCGGCATCTTAGAATTAGATGTGTATCGAAAGAAATGTCCTACTCTTTTTGCCTAGAGCTGGGTCAAAATTCTCTATTATGCTTGAATTTTTCTTTTTTTTTTTTTAATGTAATCTTTTAAATTATTACACAGTAAAATCGATTAGATTAAGCCTTCCAACAATACAGAATCCCTCTTGATTCTTGTATGGTGTGTGTATTGCATAACTTCTAGGCGCTCTTGAAGATCAGCGCCTCTCGCGGCAAATCGGGTCAATTAACGAGCCGTTCTCTCTCTTGGCCTAACGTCCAGGCGTTAATTTTTTAGGGCTGGTTGCTTCACTTATAATTAAATAGCTATCAATACGATAAGCTAGTTGACTATGACTTTTGAGTCTTTTCAATTCTAGTTAAGCTAATCATATGATTAGATAAGAGCCCAGATCGAAGTTAACTAACAAATACCCAAAGCCTTTACTAAGGAGTGATATTAGAAACACACAAGCCTTGTTTATTTATTTATTTATTTTTTTTTTTTTGAAATTTTTTAGATTTTTTCTTAAAAAATTAATTAACTTTAATTAATTATTTTAATTTTTAATAATTTTTATAAATGTTATATTTATTAAGTTGCAAACTTCACAAAACTTTCATTATATCTCCCATTTATTTAAGAGCTAATTATATGTGAAAAAACTCATTTTTTTAACTCGAAGATTAAGCGTGTTCTTGTTTACTTTATCGATGATTTGCTATCAGTCGGATAGGTTTGCTAGTTGACTAGAAGTGAAGCAACTGGCTATAGATATCTTTTATGTAGAATGAAAAGTATGGGAACTATATACTGGCAAATTGACTAAATTTCTTCGCTACGGCCTTATTTAAATTAAGTCCTGATGATGAATAATTTTGAAACGTCGACAAAGAATTTTGAAACGAATATTATCATTTGGCTTTTTTACACGTTTTGAGGTCCCCTGAGTTCCCAACATGGTCTCTGTTCAATTTTAAGCATGAAGGAATTAAGCTACAAAGTAGAAATTTTATATTCAAGTTAAACACCCTCCCTCCCTCTCATGTTCTAATACATTTATATCCGTGGTAACTAAATATTTGTCCACACAAAAAATCTGGTGTGACAAGCACATAACACAACTTGCGATTACCGAAGGGAAGAAAAAGTTGTGACCAGTCACGCCAGATTTTTTTGAATTTAATTTTTCTAAATTGCCTCAGATGTCGAGAATGTAATGTAAAACTGAGAAATAAATAAATAAATATATTTATTACGATCCGCTTAGAGGAACCACTCCTCGGTGGCTAGGTCCAACAAACACAATCTATTGTATATATATATTTATATAATTCGCTAATCTCCGTCTGTCTGTCTGACTGTCACGCTCTATTTAGGCAACTTCCCGTTGGAATTTTGAAATGAAATTTTATATGCATAAAGAGGACCTTCTAGGGATTACAGGAAAATTATTTTCATCCTGAAATTCCCATAACTTTTTGAGTTATTAATTCTTAAAGATACGATTTCTCCCATAGGAAATGTATAGAGAAATATTTATGTATTCTTTTCATTTGTGTATTCCATGAATATAAACAAATCTTCAAGTAGGCACTGGATTGGAATAGTAATAATAATTTTTTTTCATAATTAAGAAGGGCGAGGGTCCGCCGCAGGCGGGCCCGAGCCAGATGAGGGGGGTCCAGGGGGGCGAAGCTCCCTTGTCCAGACGTGAAGCTTCTCATAATAAAGAAAAGGCGAGGGTCCGCCGCCGGCGGGCCCGAGCCAGCTGGCGGGAGGTCCAGGGGGCGAAGGCCGCCGAAGGTGGCGCGGCTAGTACAAATTTAAATATAATAACAAATACAACAAAACAAAACAAAAAAAAAAATAGAATTGCATGCACATTAACAATCAGCATGTTCATGCATTTTCATCGAAAGAAATAAAAAAAAAAATTTCAAAAATTTCCCCCACGCCACGAGACCAAGAGTAAACGTCGCATTAGCCATTCCGACATTCGTTGAGAAAAACCTGGCCAAAACCTTAACAAGGATAGTATGACCTCTCTACCTCAACTATTCTCTGCAATCAAGAACTAAATAAAAATTTCACACAACTAGCACATTAGGACTTGACAAAATTTATTATAGATTTAATCATAGGGGGCAGAGGACTATAATCCCAAGTAGTGACAGACAAACCGTTCCACAAATCAATTCCAGACCCTACCAACGAATGCAATCCTACATTCTTCAAGAATCTTGGCTTCTGAATTTTCCTCCTATGATCAACCCTACTATAATAATTTGGTTCGCGAAATCTACAAATCAAAATCAGATATCCAGCAAATCTTTAATTTCATATTTCGCTAATGCGGGGTCATTGAAAGCAATCGTTTATTTATTTGGCCCCGTTTACAAGCCCCAAACTTTGTTACTTCAAATTGTTCAAACTTTGCAAAAGTGATTTCCTTCCCCACCTTATTTATCTCTCATTTTTTTTTTTTTATAAATCTACGTATAATAATAATAATAATAAATAAGTTTAGTTATTATCATTTCGTGACTTTTTTCTCCGTTTTTTTTTTTTTATTCTTTTTTGATAGTCTTTTCTCTCTCTCTCAAAAAGATAGACGTATAAATTTTGTTTAGAAATAATATATATTTTTATTCTTCGTGAATATGATACAAATCGTTGAAAGAAAGGGAAAGTAAATAACAATAAGTTTGTGAAGTAAAAAAATAAATAAATAAATAAATAAACTGGGTCATTTAAAAAAAGACACGATAAATTACTATTTGGTTCTAATTCTAAAATCCGTATTATCAGGTGACCAGCAGGGGTGGGTGAACAAAAATATATATATTTACAAATTTGGGGTGAATGGCCGCATTATAGATTAATTTTGTCAAATTAATAATTATTATTTATTTATTTATTTTATTTTTTATTTTTTTTAAACATTCACACACACATTCACACAGTCTTTTCGGCAACTTAGGCCATTTAAGACTTTAAACGATACTCATATGTTATTAATATATCTATTGGGGGTCCAGGCATTCTTATTTAAGCCATTTGGATACCAAATGGCTTAAATAAATTCATCGGACTGCCTGGGGTCCGAACCGGCGACGTTTGGTATAGGAGGTAGGCAAGCTACCTACTACTCCAAGCCCGGGGGGCTATTTATTTAAGATTTGTTTATAACAGTTTAACAGTGGGTTCCGTGGCATCATTTGGAAGGGGGGGGGGGCAGGAGGGCATTTGCCTTCCCCATCCCAAGGGCTCTGACTTTTATAAAAAAATTTTATTCTTCATTATTATTGCTTTCTTTTACCCTAAATACGAAATATATAGAGAGAGATAGTATTACGATCATGTCAAAAATTCGATGTCGAGATTTTGAGGTGCCCTGAGTCCAAAAAAGTGGGTCCCGCAAATTGGTCTGTGTGTGTTCAATTTAAAGCATTAAGGAAATGAGCTACGAGGTTGAAATTTTATATTTAAATTAGGAACCCCGCGAACTCGTGAAAATAAGCTTTTAAACAAAATCGGCAAAAAAGTATTAGTACTTTACTGATGTACTTTTTCAGTTTTTTTTTTTTTTTCTCAAAATTCGCTCCAATGATTTTTTTATTAACTATTTTTTTGATGCTCTTTAAAAAGTATATTCGGTAAAATTGTTTGAAGTACTTTACTGATGTGGAAGCATTCGTAGCTCAACGCCACCTATGAATCGCGTGCTCAAGTTTGAAACTAAGGTGCTATGGGAAACTTAATATATCTCGACACAAAAAATCTGGTGTGACCAGCAAGGAGCACAACTTTCTACCGAAGGATAAGAGAAAGTTGTGTGCGCCGGTCACACCAGATTTCTATTATTAGTTCCGGAGATATGACAGGAACAGAAATTCGGACTTTTTTTTTGAATATGCAATGGATTAAGGTGGAGGGGGTAATCCTTAAATCCCCCCCCCCCTCCCTCTCTCTCTCATACCAGTAAATTTCAAAATTGAAGAAATTTTCTTTTAGGTTAATTATACAATATAAAAGAAGTTGTAGGTAATATTAAAGAATTGAGTGAGTGATGTATATAGAGAAAAAGAGAGAGAGAGAGATCTTTCGATGGGATGAGAAAGTGAGAGAGAGAGAGAGAGAGAGAGAGAGAGAGTATAGTAGTAAAGCAAAGAGAAATAAGCAAAGTCCGGTATTGATTTGCACGTCGAGACTTCGTCGTCCTCCTCGACGAGGAAACCCAAACCTAAAACACCCACCCCATCTCCTCAACCCCCTTACATTTCCAACCTCACCCCCACACAACCCCCTTCAAAACGCCAACGAACGAACGAACGAACGAAGGTAGCTACACACACAGATAGGGAAAAGCAAGCAAGACATACACTAATACTAAGAGAATATACCAACACCAAGCTGATAGGTCCGTCTGTCCGTCGGTTCTTCCTCAATATTACAGTCACGTGCCAGTCAATTTCGCGTTGGCTACCAGGCGGACGTGCAACGAATCAGACTCTCTCTCCTCCGCCCTCTCTCTCTCTCTCTCTCTCCCATTCCAACTAGCACCACCAGGATGACGACGACGACGACGCCGTCGACTACGACGACGACCAAGAACCACCCTCACACAAACACACGCACGTAACATGAATACACATACACACACCTGCTGGTCTGCCACGAGGCGCAATTAAGCCGCTCCGATTTAATTACATCACCGACTCTCTCTCTCTCTCTCTCTCTCTCTCTCTCTCTCTCTTAGTCCCCCCTCTACTCTCTTTTCTCATCGACTTTATACAATTTACACAACGCTAGTATTAGTAGTGATCTTATACGTTTATTAATATTCAAAATATATACTCCTAATACGGAATTAGATTAGAGAGAAAGAGAGAGTGAGAGAGAAAATATATTTTTCTGAATTTCGTTTTTTAAATTAAGTTGAAGTTTAATTGTTATTATCAATGATTAATGTATGGAACATTCTTGGGGTATCTAGTTCTTAAATTATAATAGGCAGAGATAGAAGTCTCACTTCTGAAGGTTAAGGAGTGGACAGAGGAAGGCACAAGAATGACACAAGGGTGAGTTCAAAAACTTTCACGCTTTTTCTTATACCATAACATAAACATTTATTGAAAAAAAAAAAAACTTTTCACTCTATAGCTAACTCCTAGGCCGACCGCACACGGTCGATTTTTAGTCGAGCGATAGTTTAGTCGATGGAAATAAATGCATTAAGTTCAATGAAGGTGCGCACACGTTATTTCCCCCCTCCCCCTCCCCCCCTTCCACAAACTCAAATGCAGATCAACTCGATTTTTTAATCAAATGCGATCCATCTGCATTTTTGACAAAAAAATCGACCAACTATCGCTCAACTCCTATAATGTCATAGCTGCCTATTGAAGCGCGCACGCGATCGACAGTTTAGTTGGTCAAAAAAAATTATAAAATGCAAAATTTCAACTTAAAAATCATAAATAAAATAGAGTAGACATAAATGTACGATTGAAGCAGCGAGACCTTTAAGCCAAAGTGGCACAACCTCAAAATATTCTACCATTTGATTATTATCATATTATTTTGTTTTAGGAGAATTTCTCATCCACTTCTGGATATAATTTTTATGGGTAAGTGTAGATTTTTTTAAATTTTCTTTTTTGGTTGCATTTATTACATAAAACTCGCTCCTTCCAAAATTAGTTGCTACATTTCTACTATTTATTGGGACTGACTTTTTATTTTTTCAGAGATTTTAGGTTGATATGGTATCATATTAATATTAGCTTGACAAGTAGGCCTACTCCCCCCCTTAAGTACGGCATCGGGGCCAAACCAAATAAATACATTTAGGAAAAGTAGAAAAAACATAAAATTGGAATGAAAACTAGCCGCTCCGCCCGCCTTACCGGGCTTCGTGTTAAGACAAGGGAGTTACGTGACAATTTTTTTTTTTTATTTAGAATTTAATTATTATTTAAAATATTTATTTTATTTTAATTTAATTTTTTAATTAATTGGCTTTAATTTTTCATAAGGCAAGACAAAACTCATTATCTGGAATTTTTTGCGCTTCCCCATTTCAGAATTTTCGGACCCGAGTATTTTTCCTGGACTCTCGATAACATCCTCTATAAGACTGCAAAATTTCGTTTCAAAATTTCAACGAGAAGTTAGTCCAACAGAACAGACGGACACTCCGCTATTATATATATAGATAACAGGTTTATAATAATTGGAGTAGCAAATACAATAAGGTTAATTTACCTGATAAATATTTAATATTTTCATAAATATATCAACTAATTTGAGACGGAGGGGGTATATATTTAAACTAGCCGCGCCGCCCGTCGAAGACTTGGCCCCCCTGGACCCCCCGCCAGCTGTTCCGGCTCCGCCTGCGGCGGACCCTAGCCTTTTCTTCATTATACAAAGAAAATTATTATTACTATTTTTTTAAACATTCACACTTTTTTCTCATTTACACACACATACACCCCCCCCCCCCCTCACACAGTCTTTTCGGCAACTTAGGCCATTTAAGACTTTTAACGATACTCGTATTGTTTAATAGATCTATTGGGGGTCCAGACATTTCTATTTAAGCCATTTTGTATCCAAATGCCTTAAATAAAATCATCGGACTGCCTGGGGTCCGAACCCGTCGCGGGTTCGGTATAGAAGGTAGGCACGCTACCAACTACTCCAAGCCCCGAGGGCAAAGAAAATTATTATTACTACTATTCCAATCCAGTGCCTGCTTGAGGATTTGTTTACATCCATAGAATACATAAATGCAAAGAATACATAGATCTTTCTCTATACATTTCCTATGGGAGAAATCGTAACTTTAGGAATTAATAACTCAAGAAGTTATTAGGAATTTCGGGACCCGAGTATTTTTCCTGGACTCTCCATAACGTCCTTTATAAGACTGCAAAATTTCGATCCAAAATTCCAACGTGAAGTTGGTCAAACAGAACGTGACAGACGGACACTCCATCATCGTAGCTTATTTCCTTCATATTCACCCTTTCTTTGACTATCACAAAAGAAAGGAATCTCACCCCCATTGACGCTGTTGTCTTTCAAACTATCTATTATATTGTTACCGCTAGATGTGTATCCATTTCCTCTACTCTGCGTGACGAAAGACAGATTGCATGTTTTTCTGTTATATGTCTATCTATCTCTAAAATTAAGTTAATAGATCACTAAGCTTGCAATTCTCAGGCGCCTATAAACGCATTAAAGAACATGAAAAAGGCCAACTAAATAATAAAGCCAAGAGACCAAAGTAGAAATAAAAATAACTTTTCATTTTCAACTATACCAGTGTCGGCCCCTCTCGACATCGAATTTTTGACATGAATGCAATACTTTCTCTGTTTAGGCCCTATATATATGTGTATTAACATATACATATAGATAAGAGAAAGTAAAAAACAGGATTTTGAGTTACTAAATCGATTATTTTGTAATATTTATCCGATTCACATCGTTAAAATTACCGAATAAACCTGTATAGGAAATATTGAAGAATCGTATTCAATTGACACCCAAAAATCTATATTTTTGACCATATTTGACTAAAATGCCCGTGCCGATCATTTTACTTCGCCGGCATGAGGACCCGCGTCATATATCGCCATATTAGAATTAGGTGGGGGAATAATATAGTATAGAAGGTCAATAATCAAACTTGAAGATGATAATCAGGCCATTTAGTCAACGTTTCGATGCACAAACGGCTTCTTCTTCAGGACTGAGTGATCATGATTATTGATCATGAATAGATTATAATCAAACTTGCCCTCAATTTCGTATTAATATTTAACGTTGTTGACAATGGAGTCAGAGAAAGAATGATGGGGCCTATCTTTTTTATCCTTTTGATAAAATCAAAATCAATTTATTTTTTTACTTTCTCTTACCTATGTATATATGTAATATATATATAGAGAGAAAGTATTGGATTCATGTCAAAAATTCGATGTCGAGATTTTGATGGATCTTCACGTTTTGAGGTCCCCTGAATCCAAAAACTGGTTTTCGCGACATGGTCTGTCTGTGTGTGGGTGGGGGTGGGTGTGTGTGTGTGTGTGGGTGTGTGTGTGTGTGTGTGTGTTCAATTTTAAGCATGAAGGAATTGAGCTAGGAGATTGAAATTTTATATTTAAGTTAAACACCCCCGGGACCGGAAAAATAAGCTTTTAATCAAAATCGGCCAAAGAGTACTAGTACTTTACTGATGTACTTTTTCAGTTTTTTCGATTTTCTCAAAATTCGCTCTAACGATTTTGATTAAAATTCAAAAATCAATTATTTTTTAGATGCTCTTTCAAATGTATATTCTCGTTTTGCCCTCAAAATTGTTTGAAGCACACTTTACTCTTGTGCTTCATAGGAAAGATAGGAGAAATGGTTGCCATGGTAACAAAATATAAATATTTTCCCATACTTATAAATTTTACATCTGAATTCAAATATTCCCTACTGCCGGGAACTAAATACATGTCGACACAAAAATCTGGTGTGACAGCACAGTACACAACTTTCGATTACCGAAGGTAAGAGAAAGTTGTGTGCTGTGCGCCGTCACACCAGATTTTTTCATTTATTTTTCGGCCTTTGACCTTGGTCATTCCGGCCCCTCTTTTTACAATATATCTTACAAAAAAAAAAAAAAACATACAACTAAACATTTATAAAAGTGAATAGTTATAAGAACAAAAAAAAAAAAAAAAAAACATTAATATAAAAAGAAAATATTACAATTAAATAAATATGAAGAACACTTGGCAAAAAAAACATGAATAATAAAAAACACCGTACAAACTAAATGCTCTCAATAACACTTATATCAAGAAAATAATCAAAAGTCTGTTGCTAGATTATAGAATGATTTTTGAGGCTGTGATGAAGAGGCTTAATTCTTGAAGGTCTTCCGGTTGCTGAGATTTTAGGAACTGCTGAAATTTTGTGGGCTCTCGGAAGTTTGGATTAACTTTTAGTGCATATCAAAATCAATTAATTATAATAATAATGAATAAAATCTCTCAAATGAAACATTATAAAAAATTTTTCTTTCAATTGACTTTCATCTGTTTTGTAGGGTCTATAATTTGGTAATGTCTGTTTTTTAACTTTTTCGGCTATGAAGCCATTTAGGGGTATAACTTTATTATAAAATGGTTAAATACATATTGTCGATGGCTAGCGAGGGACGTTCAACAGGCTGATTGCTCGAGCTCACAAATCCTGAGCTTTCGCCGCGCTTGGCATCACTTAACCGCAACGAAACCAAAAACGTGGTTTTCGCAACTTTGTCTGTGTGTGGGTGTGTTAATTTTTAAGCATGAAGGAATTGAGCTAAGAGGATAAAATTTTATATTTAATTTACGCACCCCCTGGAGGGTGAAAATAAGCTTTTAAACAAAATCGGCCTAAGAGTACTAGTACTTTACTGATGTAGTTTTTCAGTTTTTTTCCGATTTTCTCAAAATTCGCTTTAACGATTTTGATTAAAATTCAAAAATCAATTATTTTTTAGATTCTCTTTAAAATGTATATTCTCATTTTGTCATTGAAATATTTTGAAGACCACTTTACTCTTGCACTTCATAGGAGGGATAGGAGAAATGGTTGCCATGGTAACAAAATATAAATATTTTCCCATACTTATAAATTTTACATCTTGAATTCTAATATATCGGCGAAAACTAAATATATGCCGACACGAAAAATCTGGAGTGACAAGCACACAAGGGCGAATACAAGGGGGGGGTGATTACCCCCCCTCGAGTTTTGAAAAAAATATCTTTTTTTCGAAAAAAATTTATTTTTAATGTAAAATTTTAAAAATTAATACTTAAAAATTTGATTTGTATTTATATTCTGACCAACAGTACATGACCAACAGAATGCGCCTTTAAATTACCGAAATTAAGAAAAAATAGTGTGCTGTGCGACGGTCACACCAGATTACCCCCCTCCCCCCGAGAAACACCTCTGGATCCGCCCTTGCAAGCACAGAACACAACTTTCG
>JAKCPI010021974.1:0-11765 GCA_023213315.1 Euborellia annulipes | reverse complement strand
GGGGCAGAAACACTAGAAACACTGCAATAAGAAAAAAGTTTATTTTTATTTTTGCTTCGCTAAATACAAAACACTAATTAAATTTTTTTAATGATCTGCTTCGCCTTTGAGGGACTCTCTAGAACCCCCATAAATGGCTCAGCCCCATTCCTTTTTTTAATCATGTGCCGTGATTTTTCCTAGATAGTGTTTTTTTAACTTTTGATTAATAATTTTTTTTTTCATCTATTTATGATCCATTTTGAACTCCAATTTTATTCAATATTTATTATTGCAAATTTTATCCAAAGTATGCCCAGTTTTGTTAAATATGTTCATATGCGTACGCTGGGCATTATGGAATTAAAAAGTTGAATAATTTAAGAGTTTTGCTAATCCGGACTTCGTTACTCGCTAATCCGGCGTGTTCAAAAGACACTTCTTCGCGATATTGTAGCAAAAAAGAGTAATTTAAGTAAACAAAGTATCGGTACAGATTTTTTCAAAAGATATATATATATATATTAAATTTTGCATTATATTAAATGTTTCGAGTAATCCGGCATTTTCAGATTCCGGCATAGTGCCATTTCGGCCGAATTAGCAAGATTCTACTGTACTGTTTTATTTGGAAAAAATATTTTATTTGTATACATTTTTATATATTATTTTGTATGAAAAAATAAAAAAAAACATGTAACAGGATGTAATTAATCCTTTGTACATTTTTTACAATGACGATATTTTTAAATTTTTTTATCAAATGTTCTCTTCTATCCATTTGAAAATCTTTTGATATTTGTGAAAATCTAGGCGCTACTGAAGCATTGGAACTTTAGAAGAAGTCCTAATGTTATTTCGCGTATGAATTCTAACAAAGGCATCTTGGGTTCCCTAGCCCAATATCGCAATCACAGATTTAAAATTGTACCGTAGACAGAATGGAATCAGCGACTTCTCGCAAGTTCCAATGTTCCATTTGCGCCTAGATCTTCACAAATATCAAAAGGTATTCGATTGGATAGATCATTTGATAGAAAAGATGAAAAATATCGTCGTTGCGGGCATTTTAAAAAATGCCCGAAAGATTATTTCATCCTATTTATTTTTATTGATTGACTTTCATCGGATATATATTAATAGATGCCGAACTTTTAACGTGGCTTTAAATACTCGCCTTTTCAACTAATCAGAGACTTACCACCAAAAAAGCCAAAAAAGAAGAATAAAAATGGAAAACAGAAGAATCCAAGACTGACAGCAATGAGAAATTCATGATAAATGGCTGAGACTAGAAAGACAGCAAAAATAGACAGAACTCGGAATTTCGGTCCTAAACATCCCTAAAAAAAAAGCATGCATTTATTTAACGATCCAGATAGAGAAGTGAAGATTCTACGCAATAAGAAAAAGGTTAGGAAATTGATCAGCCATCTTTTGCTTGTTCCCACGTTCTTCACTTTAAGTGGAATAAATCCAACTTGTTCTACTGTTCGCAAACAAGTTTCACTTACAATCAGAGCAATACGGAAAAGTAAATAGTGTAGTCCTATATCAAGATCTCCGATTCTTAATGTTAATTTTCTAGTGTTTAGTGCTGTGAAGGATATTATTGATGGCTCTGCTCTGGGTATATATCAAAGGAAGATTAAATATCATTGAAATTCCTTTTCCACAGCTCTCAGGAAGAGAGGGAGTTTCTGTGCTATGGAGGGGACGCAAAGAAGGTCCTAAGTAAGGTAAAAGAAACAGGGTGGAACTATAAATAAGGATTAGTTCATTAATTAGAAAGGGTTTGGAGAGTTGTGTGTTCTGCGTAAATAAACGGAGTTTCCAGTTTGATGATGGATTTTATGAGCTTGTGCTCATTTCCATCCACAACTCTCGGTAGGTCCCGGGTTATCCAAGTCGGGGTCATTCCCATTTAAACCCCTCTCGAATTGGGAACTTTGTTTGTTTAGGGTGAGGTTTTCTCCCACTTTCCTACTAATGTTGAATTATTTGCGGGAAGCTGAACTCGTGTTGAAACTTCTGACCCACAATCCGCAGCGTGCCACCTCTATTGCCGGTTGGAATTTCAAATAATAATGATAAAAATATCTGGACAAGTTGGCACACTTCACCGATTTACTTAGAAAGAAAGAATTGAGAGTAATATTTACATCAAGTTCTTTATAGATATAAGCATAAAGCCAGTCGTGGATGACACAATTCCATTTTGGATAGTATTCTGCCCAGTGCTCAGAAGTCCACCAATCCTAAAAAAAAAAAAAAACATAAAAGGATTGGGTCTTTTCTAAATAAGAATTTCTTTGTTAATAGAAATTGACTGTCGGAAACTAAATAAATCCTGATGTGTGGTCAGAATATCAGCGTACCTTATAGAAGCCTCTGTCTGCAAATCGAAGAACTTCAGCTGCAGCGTTAAGCCAAGAATGAAAGAGAAGGTAGAAGAAACAGAGGGAAATAGTTGTGCCTGGCATCATTGCGCTGAAGATCATTCTCAACAGTTGGTATCGTGAAATTGGCGCTTTGCCGAAATCTTTATATATCGGTATCAAATGATGAATGAAAAGGAAATAAATGTAAAAAATTAACGCCAAGATTTCAATCAATCTTAGAATCACGAAACGCCAGTTGATGTGATCTGTTCTGTTGGAGGAAAAAGAAAATTAACAGGATGTACAGTACTGTAGTTTCTGAGTCCAATACCTGGGATAAGAATCTCTGTAGACGAGGGTCGGCGCAAAGAGGAAATAATTATAAGTTTTATATGTGGGATAAAACATCTGTGTATCTTTATTTTTGTATTTTATATTTAAAACTCGAGGAGCATTACTCCGGATAAAAGCATGGGATTTCATCAAAAATCTCACCTGGAAACAAAAAACAAACAGATTGTTGTTAGATTTCATTGTAGAATCCAAATTGTTTATTATTTGAAATTACTATCTGGATCCCCGGGGTGCTTCCGTGCACGGAGACACACGCCTCAAACTCAACCGGTCTCTGGCCGTAGCCATCTATCGGCACCTCGTTAAGTTACTATCTCTTCCTGCGTTCATTTCTAGCTAGTGAACTAATCCTTATTTCTGATTCCTTTTATCTAACCTCTTCTAAAGGGTGTCCCATAAAGTGCGAAACTTTTAAAAAATTAACAAAACAGTCACATTTCAATGAAAATGCATATATTCTTTTATATTTACATTCAAAAACATCTCTGATTTAATAGTGGAAAACAATGACCACCTCCTCCGAGTCGGCATGCGTTGACGCGCTCGATGAAATTGCCAATAACCCACTCACAGATGTCTGGCGTGACGTCGGCAATGACGAGTATGATTTCCACCTTCAATTGTTAAATGGTAAGCGGTTTGTTAGCGTTAGACATGCCACACCTGTTTGCATAGAAAATTCCCGGGATGGGAGACAGAGTGGCCTGTCAGGTCTTGTGACCTTACCCCCCTGTGACTTTTTTGTGGGGTTATGTCAAGTCTCGAGTGTACACGTGAAGGCGTCATTGCCGACGTCACGCCAGACATCTGTGGCAATTTCATCGAGCGCGTCAACACATGCCGACTCAGTGGAGGTGGTCATATGCCAGACATTGTTTTCCACTAGATGTTATTGAATCTAAATATATGCATTTTCATTGAAATGTGTCTGTTTTGTTAATTTTTTAAAAGTTGCACACTTTATAGGACATCCTTTATGTTAGGGAGGATGTCCTAGTATGAGGAGTGAATCCCTTATGCACCGGCGTGTAGCCTGTTCCTCTCGATGAATGCATCACGGAGAAGGAACCTCCCACAGAACAGTAACTCCACAAAGTTCTAATGTTATTGTTATAGATTTCTTACGCACCTGTTCGCATAGAAAAGCAAATGTCGTTACGATTGGGAGTTTATAAATGTACACTAGTTTAGCTGGGAAATAAAGGAATCCAATCCAACAGGCGATGTATATAATAAGACAAATTTTATCCCACAATCTGGCAACTGGAAAATAAAAATGAATATCTCAATAAATAAATGTTTTGTAATTTAAAAGAAGACTGAATATTTTTATATTTTAATTGCACATCGCCCACGGATGTGGGCCCCCGGGAGGATGTCCTAGTATGAGGAGTGAATCCCTTATGCACCGGCGTGTAGTCTGTTCCTCTCGATGAATGCATCACGGAGAAGGAACCTCCCACAGAACAGTAACTCCACAAAGTTCTAATGTTATTGTTATAGATTTCTTACGCACCTGTTCGCATAGAAAAGCAAATGTCGTTACGATTGGGAGTTTATAAATGTACACTAGTTTAGCTGGGAAATAAAGGAATCCAATCCAACAGGCGATGTATATAATAAGACAAATTTTATCCCACAATCTGGCAACTGGAAAATAAAAATGAATATCTCAATAAATAAATGTTTTGTAATTTAAAAGAAGACTGAATATTTTTATATTTTAATTGCACATCCGTGGGCGATGATCATGCCACTTTTAATTTATTGCAGGATGCTCTGACAAATTGGGTTTTGAGACGCCATATTACTTTCTCAAGATCTTTCGTCTTCCACGACATTTTTTCCTCAATCTTTCCTATACGGTATTTATCATTTTGAAGAATATGACTAAAATAACCATCTGTTTGATATAGCCCCTATGAAGAAGAAGAACATGAACTAAACAAAAAGAATGAAACAACAATGGATGGTATCAATATTGACATGCAGTCAGAAAATGTGGATGAATATGAGAGTGATTCGTCTTCGATTTCAGTAGGAACATCTCCAAGACGGAGAAAACCACCCAGTTACTTAGAAGATTATGCACAATTTCAGTGGTCGCGAAATGATATATAAAAGTTTCCCTTCATTAGAACTGTTGGTATTGTTTGTTTGATTAGTAGACAGCTTGAAGGGACAATCGGCTTTAAGAGAACATTAAAAGTGCACCCGGAAAAGAGGAGCTCTCCTGAGTCCCTACAAGTCACTCGTGAGAAGGGAGGAGATGCTTCCCTGGTCTGGTCATACTATCCCTTTAGACAGGCTGTTCAAGGGGTGCCAGGGATTTTGGACTCTGCTACTACATGTAA
This sequence comes from Euborellia annulipes, assembly GCA_023213315.1. Classification (NCBI taxonomy): domain Eukaryota; kingdom Metazoa; phylum Arthropoda; class Insecta; order Dermaptera; family Anisolabididae; genus Euborellia; species Euborellia annulipes. The sequence goes on along the minus strand of JAKCPI010021974.1, from coordinate 6,697 downwards.
GATGGAAGAGATCCTTTTCTGGAATGGAATATTAAATGTGTTGCCCAAATATTGGGGTGGATATCTCTTATACTCAGGATCAGTCCGCTATTTGTAGAAAAGTCAGAACAAATTTGGAATATTGGTCACCATGTCAATGGGCAAAAAATTTCCTTTATTCAAGCAGTTCGGAAGATTCGATTGACTAATCCGATCAGATCGAAGGTATCGCTGACTATCAATTCTAAAGTATCGCTGTTCCGATCCACAAATTCAGATCCGTGATCCGGAAATTCGATTCAGTTTCTAGCCGAATTAAAATCTAGTTCTTTTGCCGAATTTGCACATTTCTAGGCGTTTCAAAATAGGCTTTATTCTTAAGGATATATTAAGATTAGAATTAAAGATCCTTTGAAAAGGATCCTAAAAATTCAGGATTTCTAATCCTCCAAAAAGGATTAGCGATCCGATGAGTGTAAATATGATTTCGATCAGTTCCAAGATCCCCTCCAAAAAAAAGGATTTCGATTCAGATCCGAAAATCCTGGATCGCGATCCTGCCCATCCATGATGTCATATAGTCAGTAGAAGGGGATGAATAAATAAACGTCGTACCTTTCGGGGAGAATTCCTCTCTTTGTGTCGCCCAGAACCGAAAGGCGAAATACAAAACTTGCATCGAGAGGAACATCAGAAGCCACAAAGCCAAAGCAAAAGGCATTTGTCCAAAATTCCACTTGATGTCACTTAATCCAAGGTTTAAACTAAAAAACAAAGCAATTAATTTGAAGAAAAAGCTGTCGTGAACACACCAACACCCACCTGCTTGTTTTGCTGCCGTCTTCAATTGCAGTTCGAAGGAAAAGAATAATTAAAAACATGACGAAAATATTATAAATTGTTTTTATGTGTTGATTTTCAAATAAATCTGTTAGGAGAGAATTTTGTTTCTTGAATATTTTATCTCTGAGTCCTTTCCTAAAAAATGAGAGGTGTGACTGATCGCACAACTTCCTTGTGTCTTTGAACCTGCTGATTGTGGAAGAAAAACAGGATAGAAGGGTTTTCTGGAGGCAAGCGATTAGAGAGCATTGTAAAGGAAGTCCCCGGCACACTGTGCATGATTTCACGCATGCATCCACGCTGGGTATGACCTCATTTATGACCCTTGGCAGTGTTTCCTTGCAGGATTTCGCAGGCTAGAGAATTTGACCAATCACAAGAGTCGGTTTCTATCACGTGATATAACCTGTCATCTAATAACCAATATGGCCGACTTTGTTCAATCAGCTCTTCATTTCGTTAAATAAAAACATTTTGGCAATATAAGGGTTTATCTAAGTAATAATAATATAAAAATAACTATTACTTATATTCTTTTGTTAAAAATTGCAGGAAATATATATAAAACTAAACTAAATAGATTTCGCATATTTTGTTTAATTATTAGAATTAACATGATTTTTTTTTACTTAAAATTTGCAAAAAATATTTATTAATATAACTTGAATTAGTTTTATTAAGTTTATTTAGAAAGAAATTGTTGGGAAAGAATAAAGTATCATTCATCCTTTTTTTTTTTGAATTTTCTAACGAACAAAACCGAATCGATCCGAACAAAGGAACAAGCTTCGGCCCTCAACTCTCTCAGAAACACTCATGGAGGAAATCACGCCCAGTATGCCGGATACTTAGGACGTCGCAGAGTTCTGACTCCTCTTCCTTACCTGATTATCTGGCTGCCACCATCTCCATTTTGTTGTTGTTTTTCTGAAGTATCCTTTTGAACCATTTTTTCAACTGCGAATGTGCCTATTGGGCTCAGGTTATTTGCAATACGTCACGTCTTAAAAATCCAGGAAGGACTTGTTCGAATACGCTACAAATGAACAATCGAAAGAGACCTGACACTTGTTGGATTCTTTGTCTTTTTTACTTTCCTTACCTATATATACTGTGTATATATATATAAATGACTATTGCAAAAATTCGGAGTCAAGATTTTAATGGAAATACACGTTTTGAGGTCAATTTAAAGAAAAGAATAAATTGAGCTAGGAATTTGAAATTTGATATTTAAGTTAGTCACTTTTCTGGGACGTGGCACAAAGCTTTAAAAACAAAAATCGGGCAAAGAGTACAAAAGTACTTTTACAATTTTTTTCGATTTTCTAAAAATTCACTTTAAGGGGGTTCAGGAGCGACGAAATTAATTTTTTTTGTTATCAAGCAAATACAAAAAAACAATCTGTCCCAATAATCTTTAATTTTTTTTTAAATTTAAAAATGAATTTATTGTTATTATTAATCACATATTAATTAAGAAATTTTTAAAATAAGCTTAGATGATTTATTTAAAAATTAAATGTCAAATTAGTTCAGCATTCTTGCAATAGATGGCAGGCTAATCTGACAGACGATCCCCTATTAGCCTATATTTATTTATTTCTATGCTTTTATAAAAGATACATAATATATAATAACATTTATTGTTAAAAGATCAATGAAATTCAACCAAATGCATTAAATATTATTAGTTACCATTCTGACATCTCTTGGCAAATTTTTGAATTACTTGGGCATACTTTTTATGACACACAACGCCATCTTAGCGGGAAAAACATGCGTGACACCTTCGGTCCTTCTCGTTTTGCCCTCAAAATTGTTTGAAGCACACTTTACTCTTGTACTCCATAGAAAAGATAGGAGAAATGGTTGCCATGGTAACAAAATATAAATATTTTCCCATACTCATAAATTTTACATCTGAATTCAAATATTCCCTACTGCCGGGAACTAAATACATGTCGACACAAAAAAATCTGGTGTGACAAGCACAGTACACAACTTTCGATTACCGAAGGTAAGAGACAGTTGTCGTGTGTGCGCCAGTCACACCAGATTTTTTGGATTCAGGGACCTCAAAACGTGAAGATCCATCAAAATCTCGACATCGAATTTTTGACATGAATCCAATACTTTCTCTCTCTCTATATATATAAACTTAGAGGTAAGAGAAAGTAAAAAATTAATCCCTCCCTCCCTCCCCCCTTCCTCCCTATAATTAGATCTCACCTGATAATCGAATCGACTTAATTTAGAACCAAATATTATTGCAAACTAAAGAAAAGTTTGTGCAATACTTCTAATATACATAGAAGGAATTTTATGTATGTTAATTAGAAGATAAAATTTAAATATTCGAGTATTTTACTGGTAGATAACAATATTAAAAAAAAAAACGATTACGTCTTCAGCCTTCACTTGTTCGAATATTCTACATAATTTATAAATAAGAAATTATATATAATATTTAAGATATTATATACATCGCGTAGGTAAGCCGCGAAACGGAGATTTATATAATTAGATAATACTTCATGTACCCGAAAAAGATATAAGGGTGTGCCGCCGGGAGTCGAACCACGGATCCACCGATTTGCGCTTAGTGTGCCCTTACCACTAGACCACAGCACGGCATTCGGGTATATGAACTCAGTTGGAAAGCAAATCAACTCTACTGAATATTTGAACATAATGAAAGTAAAGCATTTTTGTTTCATTAAGGACAATACTTAGACTTTTGAAGAGGGCACACTGAGCGCAAATCGGTGGATCCGTGGTTTGAGCTCCGCGGCGACACCCTATATCTTTTTTTCGGTGGTACATGAACTAATATCTATTGTATAAATTCTACGATAAGTGTGTTTGTTAACATCTTTCACTTTAAATTATAAATCTGCATGGTGTGAATACATCCACCAGGAAATAGATTTATTCAAAAATATTGAAAAATTTTTACTTTCTCTTACCTATATATGTTATAGAAAGTAAAGGATTCATGTCAAAAAAATTCGATGTCGAGATTTCGATGGATCTTCACGTTTTGAGGTCCCTGAATTAAAAAAAGTGGTTGTCTGTAAATCAGTCTGTGAATAAAATATCTCAAGAACGAAAAGAGCTTGAGGAGATTGAAATTTTATATTTAAGTTAGGCACTTCTCCAGGACGTGACACCAAGTTTTTGAACAAAATCGACTAAAAGAGTACTAGTATTTTACTGACGGACATTTTCGATTTTCTAAAAATTCCCTCTGCAACGATTTTGATATTCTCATTTTGTCATTGAAATCTTCTGAAGACCACTTTACTCTTGTACTTCATAGGAAAGATAGGAGAGAAATGGTTGCCGTTGTAACAAAATATAAATATTTTCCTATATACTTATAAATTTTACATCTTGAAATTCGAATGTAATCGTACTAAATATATACGTCGACACAAAAACTTTGAAAGTGCTACCACTCACACCAGATTGTTTATCTAATCTTTTTTGCTATTAAACGAGAAATTTATGTTTGTTCGTTCATATTTAAACGTATTAGTTCTCCGAAAAACAATTCTACAACAATTTCAATAGTCAATTATTGCTGCACTCTGAAGGATTAGTATTGAAATTTTTAGCATTGTTCATTATTACACCCAGCGCTGCATGGCTCGAGGATTTTGGCGCCCGCTGGATGCAGAACAGCAACTGACACCTTATGTTAGAGCTTGAAGGAGATGTAGGAAGGGTGGTAATAGTGCAGTGAGCGCAACCAGGGGGGCTTTCTAGGGTTTTAAACTCCTTCAGGCGAGAAAAAAATTCAAATTTCTATATATTATTACAAATAGAAAAGAAAAAAAATTGTATCCTTTTTATTATAAAAAAATAATTTCTTAAAAATAAGTTTATTTTATTTAAAAAAAATTTGGCGTGATCCTATATTGACGGTAAGTAAATTTTTATTAAAATTAGGAAGTTTTCAGGGAGAATTCACCCCTCCCTTCCCTTTATTATTCTAAAAGAGGTGGCGGTAAGCCAATTTGATCGAGATATATGCCAAAATAAGGAAAATTTTGAAGAAATACAAGGACCACATTAACCATTAAAAATATATATTTTTACTTACTTTTTTGGGTTTTTTCTCTCTCCATTGTAATTTAGATGACAAAAACCTTGCGACTGACCTATTCTGATTGAGATAAGTAAAGAAATTTATTAAATAGAGTTGAAAATATAAAAAATAATTTTATCGAAAATTGTTTATTTTTTTTTTTTTAATATTCAACGATAAAGGAGCTAACTTCATGTTGTATTAAAAGTTAAAGTATTCACTGACTTTTTTTTAAGTAAAAAGGCTCGAGTTTGCTACACTTATTAAGAACATCTTTGGGTCCGCGGGCCACCGATGGAGACCCGTGTCTTTTGGTTCTTATATTTAAATTTAAATAAAAAATATCCATCCAGAATATATTAAAGAAGTTGCAGGGATCCTTTGACTGAGAGGCCGCCGGAGGGCGGCTCGAGACCTTCGGCTAATTAAGGTCGGTTCTGGTTTAGATTTAAAAATATTCATCCAGAATATTTTAAAGAACTTGCAGGGATCCCTTGGCCGAGAGCCGCCGGAGGCGGCTCGAGACCTTCGGTTTTAAGTTCGGTTATTTTATTTTTAGAAAAAAAATTCAAAACAACTAGGAATTCTCGGCTTCGATTCGGCCTGGCTCGGTCTCGGCTCAGTTCAAAAGCATCCAGTTAGAGCGATCCGGTAGCTTTAAAAATAAATTTTCGGGCCCGAAGGGTCCGAAAATTTATTTTTAAGGGCTACCGAATAGCTTCTAACTGGATGGTTTCGAACCGAACTGAGACGAAGCCGAACCGATCCGAAACCGAACCGAAGTCGACACTAGTGACAAAACAACTTCAGGGGACACGACCTAATTGTTTCGGTCCTTCGGTTGCAGTTCGGTTCCCTTCGATTAAAGAAAATTTAAAAAACTAGGGAATTCTCGGCCTTAGTGACAAAAACAAATAGCATGCCTAAAAAAAAAAAAAATATATGCCTTTGTTTTTTTTTTTTCAATTATCATCTGAAGTTAGCCCCTTTATCATTGTTTATTAAAAAAAAAAAAAATAAACAATTTTCGATAAAATTATTTTTTATATTTTCAACTCCATTTAATAAATTTCTTTACTTATCTCAATCAGAATAGGTCAGTCGCAAGGTTTTTTTGTCATCTAAATTACAATGGAGAAAGAAAAAACCCAAAAAAAGTAAGTAAAAATATATATTTCTTAATGGTTAATGTGGTCCTTGTATTTCTTCAAAATTTTCCTTATTTTGGCATATATCTCGATCAAATTGGCTTACCGCCACCTCTTTTAGAATAATAAAGGGAAGGGAGGGTGAATTCTCCCTCGAAAACTTCCTAATATTTAATAAAAATTTACTTACCGTCATATAGGATCACGCCATTTTTTGTATTATTATAACTTAAATAAACTTATAGTGCCAAAAATATTTTTATTAAGAAAGCTAAAAAGCAGTCGAAACAAAAGTCGGCCATGTTAAAGAGCCTTTAAAAGGAAAATTATTATACCTTGTATTGTAAAATTAGAAACCTTTTGTAAAATTACAAACCCTTTTCTGAAATTACAAACCGTGTTCTAAAATTACAATGCCGTTGTATTGTAAAATTAGAAATCGTATGGTAAAAATTACAATATTTACTCTAATTTCCAAGAGAGAATTGTAATTTTAAAATGTTTTTTGGTTGTAAAAATTTTTTGAATGGCATAGATTTGTAAATTTAGTATACAAATGTATGGTAGTTATCATTTACAAGGGAAATTTGTAAATTTACTATACTAAAACATACTAAAATTAAAATTTTTTTTA